>CAHIKZ030002283.1:87500-170000 GCA_903632075.3 Acanthosepion pharaonis | reverse complement strand
AGCGCCTTGAAAATGGATAAATTATCAACCTAAAAAGCACAGAAAAACAAGAACTCAATTCAGGACCAAAATATGTTTCAAAAGATTTAAAAAAATTTGACGAAATGAAAATTTTATATATATATATATATATAAATATATAATATAATCCATTAATTAAACAACTATTCATTCTGCTTAAAGAAAGGGGTGGCTGCTTAGACTTAATATATAGGATCGCAAGCACTTGCGCATTTTTAATCAGAATGTATTTTGTTGACTGCTGTTTTAATATAGGCTTATATATATTCATATATACTTTTCAAATGTCAGTGTTTAAAGTCCGAGTAGAATTTTGTACTGCGTGTGCTTGTGTAAATAATTTTTGTAATCATTTCACCACAAGCAAGGCGGGAATGCCGTTGGTACTAAGGGGATTACAGAGAGTGATGGTGAGAGAAATGAATGTGTACAGGGAGACCAATGAAATGGGATTGAAGTCGAGATGCCTGGTCAGGATTGATTACATTGCAGATCCTTCTTTGAATTCTGTCAAGAATCTCAAGACGAAAAGCAAGAGTACCAGACCAGATATGACAACATTATCCAATGCACGGACGAATGGTAGAAAGTTTGTAAATGTGCAAGATGGACTCTGACGAGAAAAACTTCTGGCACGGCACAGTGACCCAACTTTCCTTGCAATAGATACAGCTATTGTTTCGATGTAGTCGTTCCACCTCACATCAGTTGAAAACGTGAGGCTAAGAAGTCCAAAGTGGTTCTTTCCATGACTCTAGCATCAGCCATGCTGATGGTTGGCCGGAAAGATTCTCTGTGGTGATTAAATGAGATCAGTTTCGTTTCGCAGACATTAAAATTTACGAGCCATTTCCTGCCCCGGTTAAACACCGATTGGCGGACCTTTTCAAGAGCAGCAGCCAGATTAACTTTGTCATCTCTGGCAGATTTGCTATTGAGACAGGAGTAAATGGTAGTGTCATCAGCATAAATGCCTACTTGCTAATTGACGATATCCTGAAGGTCATTGATAAAATCAGAAACAGAGTAGAACCCAGGATAGAGCCTTAGGGAACACCCGTGTTCATGTAAAAGGATCTGGAAGCAATTCGATAGGAACGATCGGATTAAATGGACGATTATTTGATTTAATCCGATCGTTCCTATCGAACTGCGAATTGAACAGACTCGTAGAAGCCTGGCGTGCCAAACCCCGTCAAATGCCTTCGAGATATCTAAAGCCAAAGCTTGAGCTTCGCAATTATTATAAAGAGCTTGATATACATATTCAGTGATGGCCGGTAGCACATAAGCGGTAGACCTGGGAAAACGGAAGTTATATTTTTTGTCAGAGTGTAGGTCGTGAGAGGCAAGTTGCTTAACCACTTCAGCATTGATTAAAGCCTAGAAGACTTTGCCGAAAAGCGGTAGGAGAATAACAGGGCGATAGAGTTGTCAGAAGGTTCTCCAGAGTTATTAAAAACAGGAGCTACAGAGGGGGATTTCGAACAAGCAGGAAGCAGTGAGGCAATACTTGTAGAGTTTGTAGAGAACTGGAGCCAGCACAGGAGCACATTTCTTTAGGACTATAGCTGGGATCTCGTCACCTCGGCTTGCTTATGACAGTCTCATTTGGAAATGATGTCTAATACAGTGACGGGGTTATCCGCATACCACTCACTAGAACCTCTGTCCTATTGGGAAAATGAAGTGTGGGTACTTCAAATGAGTCCAATTGGAAGAGAAATTCGTAGCAAAGCATTCAACCTTATCTGCTGTATATGTCTGGACTTCGAATTGATTGAATGGAAGAGGTATTGAGGTTTTGCTGTTGTTCAGTACACTCTTGCTGAGTCGGCAATAGTCTGTAAAACCGAACTAGCAAGATGCTATGCAAAGAGATTTGAGAGTTGAAAATATCTTGTGTATGTCTTTAACTCTTCTTAAAATTATCGAAAAGGATATGTTTTTACTTGACTTTCCACGAGTCTGATTTTTTTTTCTTTTCGTCAATCGAAACGTTATTTTGAAAAGTGCTTGAACAGAGTGCATCTTCTGGCTCCACTAGGTCTAACCTTCATGGCTAGGACACGCCATGCCACTTACATATCAGCAAACCACCCGCATTTCCTCCGTATTCCATTGGCAAGAAATAAGTTCCACTCAAACAGCTTCTTTCCGCAAACCACTGTCCTATGGAACAGACTCCCAAGAGAATGTTTCCCCAATCACTACAATCTGTTCAAGACTATTTGAAGATTATAGTTATAAGGGAAGCAAGTAAGAGGAAGGGAATTCCACTGTTGGGAAGTGCAAGATAAGAAGAGTAGAAGATATGGCTATATTTAACGATTTTGACAGTAACGTAGTAGCAAGCTTAAATTCATAAAGTCTGGGAACCAGTGAAAGTAGCTCATCAGAGCAGTTGTCATGAAAATGTTGTAAAAGAGAGAGGGAAGCCATTTCTCATGTCTGTGAGAAAGTGTAAATGAGATGCCAGATCAGGACCCATCACAATGCATATCTGTCTCTGGATTTAGTTCAAAAGCATTTCAGAGTCCTTGTCGGAGAAGAATTATTGTCCACCCTTCAAACTCTCTCTCTCTCTCTCTCTCTCTCTCTCTCACACACACACACACACAGGCAGGATGTGGTGAATCTCTCACTGCTGTATTACTACTACCATGGAAAATGTTTGGACAAACTACATTCTTTGGTTCCACCGAGTCTAACCTTCACAGCTAGGACCTGCCATGCCACTTACATAGTAGCAAACCACCCACATTCCCCCCGTATTCCATTGGTGAGAAGTAAGTTCCACTCAAACCTATTTTCCCGGAAATATACTCCCAAGAGGATGTTTCCCCGACCACTACAATCTTAACCTATTCATATCTAGAGTCAACCGTTATCTTTTCCTCCTATCCATATAAACTACTCCTTTATGTAAACCTCTACCTTTAGTGACCCCCGGGCATTGAACTGGATGAACCTTACTGTAAAAGAAAAAAAAATATTGGATATGTTATTTAATCCTCACTATATTATTGAACAGATCCAAATTATTTTTTCATTTATTTTCCTCGGGTTTAACTTTTGCTTATCATTTGCAGTAAATGTAGAGAGCGTTATAAATGCATTTTCTGTCAGCTGAAATGTTATTTTAATTATAGTAAACATTTTTTTACTCCACTCCATCGAGTTTGACTGCAATATTACTTGTTAATTCCTTTCATATAGTGGTTGACTAAGCTAGGCCGAAAGTGTGGGGCACTCAGTGAGGGTCGAACTCACGACTCAGTCGTAATTGATCTAGCGTGCCAATCTTGCGAACCATTACATCATGTGGGAGTGGCCGATTTCCTTCTATATAATGATTTCGTAAGCGCAGCTTAAGTATGACACAAGGCGGAAAGTGTGGAGCACTCAGTGAGTATCGAACACACTCCGCAGTCCTAATTGATCTGCCGTGCTAATCTTGCTAGCCATTACAACATGTGGGTGTGGACGATTTGCTCTTACATCTTACTTATTATAAAACGCAGATTGTGTGCGTGTGTGTGTGTGTGTGTGTGTGTGTGTGTGTCTGTACGTTTATATATTGGATCGGATTTCCTACATTTTTCAACCGATTTCAACAAAACTTCACAGGACTACATAAAATTACCTTGCGGTGGTTCTAACAGCGCCAAAAATTGGAAAAACACGAAATCAATTTGAAAACACGATTAAGAGGCATCACGAGAATAAAAGGGGGGCAACTCATATCGAGTTATACTTATAAAACCCAGGTTGTTTGTGTGTTCGTTATATATTGGATCGGATTTCCTACATTTTTCAACCGATTTCAACAAAACTTCACTTTTTTTTTTGGCAGGTAGTGTTTCTTATTGTCTTGTACACTTGTTTCTTTATTTTTAAATACAGAAAAAATTCCATTTACAAGACAATTGTTTATAATAAAGTTCTATTCAATCGGTAGATCCATAACGATTGAAAACAAACCAATTCGTAAAAAAAAAACTAATTAAGACATGCGTGTCCGTCAACCTTAAACAATAATCTTTGTTAATTTTATTTTTCAGTCTTTATGATGGTCGATGCTTGATCTATCTCTTACTGCTGCGTCCCCGGGCAACGCCGGGCTCTACTGCTAGTAGTGATTAAGTAAGCGTAGCTTAAAAGTGACACAAAGCGAAAATTGTGAAGTACGAAATGAGGGTAGAACTCAAGACTCAGTACGTAATTGAAGATTCTATAGGTGACAAGCTTGCTAGTCATTGCACCACTTTGAA
The DNA here is from genome assembly GCA_903632075.3 of Acanthosepion pharaonis. Classification (NCBI taxonomy): domain Eukaryota; kingdom Metazoa; phylum Mollusca; class Cephalopoda; order Sepiida; family Sepiidae; genus Acanthosepion; species Acanthosepion pharaonis. The sequence continues at coordinate 165,705 of CAHIKZ030002283.1, read as the reverse complement.
GTGGCCAATTTCCATTTAAACAACTTGAGACAGATGCAAGATATAGTGATTTATTTCGCGTAACTAGATCGTGAAAAAATGAGTTTTAAGTGTAGCACAAAGGTCGAAAGTATAAAACATCCAGTAAGGATCGAACTCACTACTCTGTTGTAATGTGACCTCACGTGACAAGGGAGTTAAGCTTAGTGCTTGTCGAACTTTCTACCTTCAACAAGACAGGAAACAGACGAGGTTATGCCGAAGGGTTGCGTCCCGTCTGGGGAGGTAGACAAACACGACCCAGTTCATATGGGGTCTACGAGGCGTATTTGATCCGGCCTACGGGCTCGGAACGCCTCACGTTAAAAAAACGGCCTTGTGCCACATTCCCGCCTTGTTGGGAGGACTTTGGTAAATACAAGGTCTTAGCCGTGCTTATCAAACTTTCTGCCTTCGGGCACAGAGGAACCAGACGAGGCTATGCCGAAGGGTAGCGTCCGGTGTGGCGGGGGAGGTAAACAAACCCGACCCGTTATTACGGGGTATACGGGGCATGTTTGATCGGGTCTACGGGCTTGGAACGTCTCACGTTAAAAAAAACGGCCTTGTGCCACATTCCCCGCCTTGTTGGGAGGACTTTGGTAAATACAAGGTCTTAGCCATGCTTATCAAACTTTCTGCCTTCGGGCACAGAGGAACCAGACGAGGCTATGCCGAAGGTAGCGTCCGGTGTGGCGGGGGGAGGTAAACAAACCCGACCCGTTATTACAGGGGTATACGGGGCATGTTTGATCGGGTCTACGGGCTTGGAACGTCTCACGTTAAAAAAACGGCCTTGTGCCACTTTCCCGCCTTGTTGGGAGGCGTTGGGTAAATAATAGGTCTTAGCCGCGCTTGTCGAACTTTCTGCCTTCGTGCAGACAGGAACCAGACGAGGCTATGCCGAAGGGAAGCTTCACGTCTGGGGAGGTAGACAAACCCGATCCCGTTCATACGGGGTCTACAGGGCATGTTTGGTCCGGCCTACGGGCTCAGAACGCCTCACTTTAAAAAACGGCCTTGTGCCACATTCCCGCCTTGTTGGGAGGACTTGGGTAAATACTAGGTCTTAGCCGCGCTTGTCGAACTTTCTGCCTGCGTGCAGACAGGAACCAGACGAGGTTATGCCGATGGGTAGCGTCCCGTCTTGGGAGGTAGACAAACCCGACCCCGTCATGACGGGGTCTACGGGTAATTTTTGCCCGGGCTGACAGGCTTGGAACGCCCTATGTTAAAAAACAGGCCTTAAGCCACATCCCGCTTTGTAAGGAGGACTTTAGTAAATACTAGGTTTTTGTCGCTCGTTTAGTTCTTAGCGATTGTCGAACTCTCTGCCTTTGGACAGAGAGGAACCAGACGAGGTTATGCCGAAGGGAAGAGTCTTGTATGGGGAGGTAGACAAACCCGACTCCGTTCATACGGGGGTCTACGGGGAATTTTTGCCCGGGCCTACGAGCTCGGAAAAACCCATGTTAAACCGACCTTGTGCCACATTCCGCTTTGTGGGGAGATCGGATAAATACTGAGCATTAGGTTATTTGCGCTAAGTATACCTTCATGTAGTAAACCTTCTATTTCATTACTTACCTAAGAGTTTGTTTTCCTTATTTATTTCTCTCTGTTATCTCAAAAACATGAGATACAACAAGACATGACTATCAAGTAGAGTCTACCTTTTTGACTCTTGTACAAATCGCAGCCATGTCTACCTTTTTTAACTCTCATGAACAAGCGCCATTTTTTACTCTTACACAATGAATGAAAAATGACAAAAGTGATCAGGAATTTATAGTTCATTTACAAGAGTGAAATGAACCACTTGTTTGTTTGGCTCAGGTCCAGGGGCCCAAACTGAGGCTAAATTTCACCCAGCAGATTATTGAGGAGAGTTAGGATTAGGTCCATTGCTAAGTGTACCTTCATGTAGTAAACCTTCTATTTCATTACTTATCTAAGAGTTTGTCTTCCTTATTTATTTCCCTATGTTATCTCAAAAACACAAGATTAGATAGATAGATAGATAGGTTGATAGATAGATAGATAGATAGATAGATAAGAACAGACTATAATAGGACATAAATGAATGGAATTCTCCATTTATGTAAATAAGCAGAGTTGAGGAGAGTTAGCATTAGGTCAGTTGCTAATTATACCTTGGTGTAATAAATCTACTATTTCATTACTTACCTAAGAGTTTGTCTTCCTTATTTATTTCTCTCTATTATCTCAAAAACACGAAATACAACACACATATAGAAAGAAGAGAGTTGAGCCCCCTGAACTCTGTTGCACATGTTAATAGCTCTTTTACAAAATAATCAACATTTCTTAAAGGCATACATTTCTTCTTCTTTTCTTTGCAGGAATCCAACAAGCAGGACAAAAGTGACGAAGAATCACGAAGCTTAGTTGAACCCGAGCCGAGCAAACGACAACAGTCAACGCAAATGAAGTTTATAATTCTGCACTACTCTCCCTTCAAAGCCGTTTGGGATTGGATAATCCTGCTTCTAGTTCTGTACACAGCAGTGTTTACACCTTATTCGGCGGCCTTCCTCCTTAACGAGGACGAGATTCGTATGAAACTCAACAGGGATGCTGCGACGCGCCTGAAAAACGCCGAGACCAGCAAGGCGGACCCTCTGGTGATAATTGACCTCCTAGTTGACATTATGTTCATAGCTGACATACTCATTAACTTTAGGACTACTTTTCTTCAAAATGGCGAAGTAGCCAGCGATCCACAACTGATCGCCAAGCATTACGTGAAAGGATGGTTTCTTATTGATGCTATTGCTGCTATTCCGTTTGATCTACTTTTATTCGGTTCAGGTACCAGTGATGTAAGTACAGACGACATTTTTCAACTCTTTTTTTCTTTTCTTTTTTTTCGTTATAGTTATATTTATAAAGCGTCTCTCTTGTATGATATAAACATGGCTGCCATTTTGTAAACCGATTTTTTTATAATTACATTTAAAAATCGTTGAGTTTACGTGAAGAATCTGATGTAAGTACAGCCGCCATTTTTCAAGTATTTTTCTTTTTTGTTAAAGTTATATTTATTAAGCATCTCTCCTGTATGATATAATATATTTTTCAAGTATTTTTTTGTTAAAGTCACATAACTAAAACGTCGGTCTTGTATGATATAAACATAGCCGCCATTTTATAAACCTATTTGTTTTTAGTTACATTTATAAATCGTTGAGTTTACGTGAAGAATTTGATGTAAATACAACCGCCATTTTTCCAGTATTTTTCTTTTTTTGTTAAAGTTATATTTATTAAGCGTTTCATTCTTATGATACAAACATAGCCGCTTTTTTGTAAACTTATTTTTTTTAGTTACATTTATAAATCTTTGAGTTTACGTGAAGAATCTGATGTAAATACAGCCACCATTTTTCCAGTATTTTTCTTTTTTTGTTAAAGTTATATTAATTAAGCGTCTCATTCGTATGATAGAAAAACATAGACGCCATTTTGTAAACCTATTTGTTTTAGTTACATTACTTAATCGTTGAGTTTACGTGAAGAATCTGATGTAAATACAGCCGCCATTTTTCAAGTATTTTTGTTTTTTGTTAAAGTTATATTTATAAATCCTCTCATTCGTATGATAGAAAAACATAGACGCCATTTCGTAAACCTATTTGTTTATAATTACATTTATAAATCGTTGACTTTACGTAAAGAATCTGATGTACATACAGCCGCCATTTTTAAAACCTTTTTTATGATTATATTTATAAAACACCATTTTTGTATTAATCCGATGAAAATATAACCACCTTATTTTAAACCCTTTTATAATTATATTTATAATGCATCAGACAAATGGGATGAAAATACAGCCGCCATTTTTAAAACTTCTTTTATAGTTACATCTCCGAAGCATCAGTTTTATATTATGAATGCGATGATAATACAAAATAAAAAGTAGTCCCCTCCCACCTCTCATTGTCTGCTAAGTTGCATCAAGATCGCCCAACTAGTTTTCAAGATATCAAAAAATGGCTGGATACATACCGGACAAAACTCTAATAAGTTTATTTTGCATGTGTTTTATATGTGAGAGAAAAAAAATGAAAAATAGAAAGGGAGGGGGGTAGAGAAAAAAAAAGGAAGAGGTGCAAGTAGGAGGAGGTACAAAAAAGAGAGTGGGAGGATTTAATTGAGACTCTAGAGGGAGAGGGAAAGAGAGAGATATACGGACCGAAAGAAAGAAAGAGAGATGAGGAGCTAGATGAAAACTTTAGAGAGAGAGAGAGAGAGAGAGAGAGAGAGAGAGATGAGCACACATATATGGATGGACAGAGGAAGAAAGAAAGAGGTAAAATGAGAAAGAGAGTGTGCGAGATAGAAAGACAGGGATTCATAGAAGTAGATCGAGCGGAAAAGAAATATGTTTATGGAGAACGTGAGAGGGGAAAGAAAGAGAAATATATAGAGAGGAAAGGTGAGAGAAATATAGAGAGAGGAAAGGTGAGAGAAATATAGAGAGAGGAAAGGTGTGAGAAATATAGAGAGAGGGAGGGGAGAGAAATATAGAGAGAGGAAAGGTGAGAGAAATATAGAGAGGGGAAAGGAGAGAAATATATAGAGAGGAAAGGTGTGAGAAATATATAGTGAGGAAAGGTGAGAGAAATATAGAGAGAGGGAGGGGAGGGAAATATAGAGAGGGGAAAGGAGAGAAATATAGAGAGAGGAAAGGTGAGAGAAATATAGAGAGAGGAAAGGTGTGAGAAATATAGAGAGAGGAAAGGTGTGAGAAATATAGAGAGAGGAAAGGTGAGAGAAATATATAGAGAGGAAAGGTGAGAGAAATATAGAGAGAGGAAAGGTGAGAGAAAAAGAATGAGTGATAAAGAAATACAGAGGGAAAAGAATAAAAAAAAAAACCGGAAAGATGGAAGTAAAGGTACAGAGAGAGAAAAAGAGAGAGGATTAGGAAGTAGTGAGAAAGTGGGCGCTGGGAAATAGATGGGGAGAGAGAAAGTAATCACGTGATTCCTTGTAAGCCATCTCTTTGGAGAACGCCTAACAGGATTTTAACAAACGCGTCTCTCAAACCAATTCGTTAGTGTAGCAAACTCGATAATCACAAATGTCCCTCTCATGTAAAATTTTACTAGCCTCAGATACACTTATTGACTAACTATAAACCATGTTACTAGCAAATACTCTTTTTGAATCCTTATAAGCAAGCTAAGCTACTGAACTTTCTCACATCAAATTCTGGGATCGACGAGGCCAGATGAAATTGACTCACGCAGCTGACTCAACAAGCCCATTATGAACATTTCTGGAAGTCACATTAAGATAATAGAAGTAATTTATGTAAACACTATTAGTTTTAATTTCATTATTCTCGTGTTTCGCAATCTAAATTAGAATATCGAAACTCCTAATTCACTGGGTCATTAGGCTAATAGGAATTAAATATTCTGGGAAAAAAAAATTCCCATGATCTATTAAATTCTCTGCCAGCCTATAATTAAATTGACCAAGGCTGTATTTACTCTCAAAATACATATTTGAAACAACCTGTTCTCCTATTTAGAAGAATAAATGTCTTGCAATTGGCCCAAGGTTACGGAATTATAGCGATAATAAGGTTATTTTGATCGTGAATGTTTGGCCAATTTATTTTATGAAATCAAAATGCTTCATTGTTTCATTAACTATTTTTTTTTATAATTTTCTTTTATCAAACTGAAGATGTGTTTTAACTGCAATTTACAATAGCTTCTTTCTGAGAACATCAGATTCAAATAATTTAATTAATAAGTCTAAATCATTAGAAGCCAAAAAAAGTTGTTTTTTTTTTCACTTCTGGATTAATTATTATCGTCTTTTTTTAATGTCCACAATTCGGCGTTTGTTGCTAGTAGCGCGGTTTCTAACTCGGCCCACAATAGTGATTTTCTAAGCACAGCTTAGATGTAGCACAGGGCCGAGAATGTGGAGCACCCAATGAGGATCGAACTCACTATTTAGTCAATACTGTTTTTAGCGAGACAAGCTTGCTAACCATTACACCAAGCCGACGTGCCTACTTCACACCACGATATAAATATTTTTGAAATAACATATTTCTGAACGGTTAAAAGGGGAGGCATTTTCAGTTTGTTTCATTCGAGATCAGCAGATATCGTCAATTGGTGTTGTTTTTTTTCCATTGATTAGGGAATCATTTATTCCTCAATCAAGTTTAAATTTCAAATTGGCATTAGGTTATGTCATATTTCTTGGAGTATTTGCCTGCAAATAAACAAAGAAAAACAAGCCAAATACAGTGCTAGTATGCATGCATATATTTTAAAGAGTGGTCAGAACGTTCGCTTTCTGATCATGAGACACGGGTTCGAATCTTACCACGGTTGATTTGTCAGAAGGTAGACTGGCTAATTTGCCTTTTCAGCCCCGCACTAAATATATAATAAAAATTTCCGGAATAGTTATATTTAAGTGTAAATTTACATGCTTAGTTCGAAAATAACAAAGAAGTAATAATAAAATCTACCGTTTAGGACTTATCGACAATAAAATTTCGAACTCATTCGCGTTACGGCACGGCCGCCATTACTCGCGTTGTTTCCATACATTCGTTGCTGATAAGATTCGCACGAAAGATTACATTGTTAAGGGCCTTTTTACGGCTCATGATTCAATTACTACACAACTGAGGATTCGTTGCGTGCGCCATAATTAAGACTTTTCCGCAGCAAATATAGGCAAACAACACCAGTAATGGCTGGCGCGACACGAATGAATCCGTAATTCTATTTTTGATAACTCCAAAACGGTAGATTTTATCAAAATTTCTTTGTTATTTTCGAATTAAGCATATATATTTACACCTAAATATAACTATTCGGGAAATTTTTATTTCGTATTTAGCGCGGGGCCTTAAAAGCAAAAAGACCCAGCAGACTTCCTGACGTCATCGGTCTGGAGTGGGACGATTCCAGCGTGGGGTACCCTTGGAAAGTCCCTGAACTGCTTGGCATTCTAGAGGAAAAGACCAATACAAACATTTCAGAGTGCTTGGGTGTCAAAGGACGGTGCAGAGAATTCGGAAAGAGTTAGACGAGTTTAATGGTGATTACGAAGGTACGACAGCTCTGAAAAGTCACTCTGGTCGTTCTGATAAGAAAGGAACTCCAGAATTTGTTTGTGGGGACCTCAGACTCAACACAGAGGCCTACAAGTGCCTTAAGGAAGCAATGCTGCCCTAGGTCAAGAGGGTGTGTGTTGGAGTGCCCTATGTCTGGGCACAGTACTCTGCACCATGTCACACTAGAAGGAGAACACAGTCATGTCTGTCAGACAATTACTACGACCACATCACTCCTTACATCTGGCCATTTAACTCTCCAGACTGCAACCACCTTGATTATTATATGTGGGGCACAGTTGAACGAGAGACCAACAAAACTCTTTGTAACACCAAAGATGAACTGAAGGCAAAGATTATGGCAGCCTTCACCAAGTTAAACAAGGAGACCGTCTAGAAGGGTTGCAAGAGATTCCGAAGTCATCTGGAGACCCTGGCTGAATCCGACGATTTTATTGAATAAATTTACTCTTTAGTATTTTAAGATATTTTTGTGTAAATTTGGTAAATATATCTGTTAAAATGAGATGTCAGTGTTATTCTCGTTTTTGAGTCATTCAGACGATAATTTATCCATTGTACCCTGTACACTTAGGTCCTTATATTAGGTGAACAGTAGTATAAAATCATGTGCCTTATCTTCCGTTAAATACAGTCATCTTTATATTTACTTGGTAACGATGGTATGTTTCTAAATTGAAAAGCTGAATCGGCGAATGCCATTGATTTCAATCTACGTTTCAAAAATCTGGCACCAACTCCGTTCAGAATATCAAGTCGTTGTCGTCCGATCACACCAGCCTGCTTGTAGGCCAGATGCAAAGAAGAGGCAAACGTTTTATTGGATTACATGACGAACAACCCAATGGCGGCCATGGCAAAGAAATTTGGTTGTCTTGACTGTTTGCTTTTGATTGCCACTGCGTTGGCTGCTTCGTCCGTTGTGTACTTTTTTTGTTATTTAATTATTTCTTTCCTCGTGATTAATTGAATTTCTTCTAATTCTCAGCATTTTCTGCACCATCTCTTATATGTACGTTTGCTTCAAGTCGGTATTTTTATGAAGAATATTATCTTTATTGGTCGCCTCTACATTGCTATTAATTGAGAAAGTTGTTAGTTATTTTATCGTTTTTATTTCTGCTTGAGTGTGTAAGCTAAGATTGATCACTGTGTCTTGTTAACAACGTCAGGCGGCCTGACGGTTGTGTCCAACATGAAACAGCCTGTCACCACTAAGTTGACGTCAATGTTCACTTTTATATTTATATTTACATACGCTCTGTCTTTGATATCGAGAACTTTATCCCATAAATATAGCACACCTTAAAAATATATTTATATATATATATATATATATATATATTAAAAATATTTCATATATATATATATATTTCGTATTTTAAACGATAAAATTTATTTTCTCTTTATGAGCGTATATAAATGATTAGAATATGGATCTCTGATTGATGCCAAAACGGTTCGAGTTTCGATATATATTGTGAATCGGAGATAATTATTCTTTTAAAAAATGTTATACAGTCTTTTTATGGATGACTATACATACATAATATATATATATATGAAATAAATATATATCATATATATGTATATATATATTATATATTTTAAAATGCAGAATACAAATATTTAATATGTATAAATATTTATTTTCATAATTCAAATTAATTATAATCGATTTATGAATTTTTGCATTTAGTAACTAAATCCTCGTGGCCTGCCGATTATATATAAATTGAAAAATTTTACGAAAATAACCATTTACAAAAATGTAAAATATAGATATATATATATATATATAATTTTTTATATAAAAAAATGTTTTTTACAATAATTCTTTTCTTTATTATGTTGAAATATGAAGATAAGAATAATGATGTAGGTTTTTTTTACCATTTTCTTATGGTATTATTGATTTTTTTTAAAAAGCAAATAAACTTTTTTACTCGATTGATGTTTTTTCCCAGCCATTAAGGCAATTTTATTAATGTCTGTATTGGGTGCTTTTCGGATAAACACAGAAAAAACGTTTAGTCTTTTTTTTCGTGGTCAATTTTTTTTTAAATGTAATAGTTTCTTTAAATATTTTTTTTTTTTTAAATTGCATTATATTTTATTTTTTTCACAAAATAAAAATGGTATTAATAAATAAAAATTCAAAGGGATTGTCATTCCAAACAAACATATATTTATTATATTTAACATACCATATATATATATATATATATATATATATATATATTTATTTTGCTGTTTTAGGGCATATCAATTTCAATTTTATATTTAATATTTATATAAAATGTCTTATAGATTCATCCAACTCGGATATATTTTTATATATAAAATATATATATATATATATATATATATTATATATATTTATATATATATTCTCTTATAGTTTATTTGGTATGACGTTTCTTTCTTATCGTTTTGTCTATTTTTATTTATGCACTTACCTTTTTGGGTAAAATATAAACTGTAAAAAAACCCCCACGAAATTGGTGTAAATTATTAAAAAATATATCGAGTACAAACAGTCACCTTAATAAAATTGGTGCAATTGGTATGTCTTTATATAAATATCTTAACTGCTTTAAAAAGAAATTTGTAAAATTTTTCTGCAAATCTGTTCAATTTTATTCTATATTGAACTTAATAATTAAAAAATATATAATATATATAATATTTATATATCTAATATGTTTCCATTTTATCAAAGATCCCTCTGAGAATGAAATATGGAAGACAAAAATTTTCTGCTGTTTTATAAGTCTTTTTTTTTATATTGGTCATTTAGGACCTCACATAATTTATGTTTCATCAATTAGAAAATCTATGTGCGTTATGTGCATGTGTCAAATTTCTAATTAGATTTTGAAACTATTATTCATTTCTTTTTTTAAAAAAATTATTGTTAAAAAAATTTTTGTGTTTGTTTTTCATTGGTTAAATAGACCTCAATATACATCTGTTTAAAAATATATCAATGAAATAATTCCATATATTTGTATTCATAATTTAAATTTTCTATTTATAAAATATTAAATTCTTAATGTGTGTATATTTGTGTGTATGTATTTTTTTTTTTATATATTAGACATTTGTTTTTTCGTATCGTATTTCCCCATGGTATACCGTTTTTTTTAAATTTAAAAATAAGTTATTCCAAAATTCCTTGAAGATGAAACAGAACTAATTGCTTTTAATTTAATTAAATTTAGTTTTTGAAACATTTTTCATTAAATTAAAAAAAATGAAAATATTTAACTTTTTTGTTTTAATATATATAAATAATCTAAAAAATTGTTATATAAAAATTCATGTACCTAGTTTTAAGTATAGCTAAAATAACTAATGTGATTTCAGGCATTACTGTAAATCAGTTAATTTTAAATTTTTGAACTGCAAAATCGTATTACCCTTTGTATTGCTAATGATGGAGGACATGTATTAACTTAAATAAAATTTCAATAAAACCTTAAAAAATATAGATTTACTTCTTTTCTAATCTTTTTACAAATTATTTCTATTTTTTTTACAAATAAAGTTATAAATTTTTAAAGTGCACACCAATTATGGACAACATTATATATATATATATATATATATATATATATATATATATATATATATATATATATATATATATATATATATATATAATATATATATATATATATATATATATTATATATTTATATAATATATATTTATATTTTATAATAAATGAAATATATATATGAATATATAAATAAATTTTTTATAAATACAAATATATATATAATATATATAGTCTATATAAATATATTTATATATTTATATATATATATATATATAAATATATATTTTTATTTTTATATGAAATATAAGCTATATATTATATTTTAATTTATCTTTGAAAACGAAAAGTTTTTTTTTTCTTTACCAATTTATTCAATGAGTCAAAAAGAATCAAATGAATTTTTTGAATTGATTATTTTTCCAACATGTTAAACAGAATTCTGAACATATAAAATGAAAATGCCAGCGTCATGACACTTTAAAAAACAATTTTTTTGTATAAAATTTTTTAAAGAAATTTTGAGAGTGTATTTATATATTGCGATTTAAAAACTGAGCAGACGGAAATCTTGCAGTTTGTATACAAAGAAATAGCTTTTCAAAAAACATAATTTAAAGTCATTTTGATGACCGAGGGTTTGAAAATATAAAGATTTTTTGATTTATAATTAATTTCTCCTCCCATTAATTTGAATTTTATATATCATAAAATATTATATATATATATTATATATATATATATATATATATATATATATATATATATAATATATATATATATATATATATATATATAATATATAATTTGCAATTTAAATAACTGTATTTAATTTAATTTAATTAGAAAATGTTTTAATTGAATAAAAAATTATAATAAAATAAACATTTTATTAACAAAGCCCCCATATATATATATATATATATATATATTCAGATATAAGATAAAATATATATATATTTACAGGTTGATATTTTAATATATATATATATATATAAATATATTTATTTTTATATATATATATATATATATATATATATGTATGTAATTTTTAAATAAAAGGAAAAAATATACATAAGATATATAATCCAGTGTTCTTATAGGTATTTTATATTTTTCAAAATAGTGTTCGATGTACGAAAAATTGTAAATATATAAATTTGATATTATAAATTAATTGATTTAAAAATATAATTTTCTATTATAATTATTCTAATCATGTTTCAAATTTTTACAAAAATAAATTGATTTAATTTTTTTGTTTTATTTTAAATTTCTATTCCATAGGATTTTCTCTTTATATATGAAATAAAAATTTAAAATTAATTATTTTTAAAAAATACTGAAAAAATTTTCTATGGAAATGTCTTTGAATTTAAAAAAAATTTTGATTTTTAATTTCCATTTTCCAAACATATTTAGAATTTTAATATGTAAAAATTTATTTTTAATTTTAAATTTATTTTATACCATTATTTGGATATATATATATATAATTATAATCTATAAATTTTTAAAATGAAATGTTATCTATTTTTTAATAAATAATTATTTTTATGCTATACTTTTATATATTTATTTTTAAAATAACTATACACAAAAAAATTTAATTTTATATTATATACCTTAAACAGTAATTTATATATATTTCTATATATATATTTATATATATATATATATATACTAGCAGTAGAGCCTGGCGTTGCCCGGGGATGTAACAGTAAGAGATAGATCAAGTATCGACCATCATAAAGACTGAAAAATAAAATTGACAAAGATTATTGTTTAAGGTTGACGGACACGCATGTCTTAATTAGTTTTTTTTTTTTTTTTTTGAATTGGTCAAACCCAAATTCAAACAAAAACATTGTTTACAATCGTTATGAGTCTATCGATTGGTGAATAGAATTTTATTATAAACAATTGTCTTGTAAATGGAATTTTTAAAGCATTCTGAATGTAAATAAAAGAAAAAAAATGTGCAAGACAATAAGAAATACTACCTGCCAAAAAAAAGTGGATGTTTGTTTTATCGGCTGAAAAATGTAAGAAATCCGATCCCATATATAAAAACACACACACACACACACACACACACACACACACACACACACACACAAACAACCTGGGTTTTAACCTAAGTCACTCCACGGAATCGCTAAAACATAGAGCATAGTCTGATGAAAAAGACGCTAAAGTTTATGAAAACAAAATTTTATCGTCAAAATGCTTATTTTTTTATGAAGAGGATAGACTAAATTTTTTTTTTAATTATTTTTAAAAATTTTTCCATCTTTTAGAATATTCTAAATTTTGATTTAAAAACCTTGTTTCTCTTTGTCGCAACAAGGGGTAGTAAATAACATAGATAATTTTAGCGCGTTTTTTTGTATTTACACATTTAATTTGGAAAATCTTGCAAAAATAAAAATAATTGTCAGATGTTAATGAAACTTTCAGAAACTATTCACAGATGATCGAAATTATTATAAATATGTTTTTTTTTTTATTAAAGTCATGGCAGAAATATTTTTTTTATATTTATTAACACCCCCATAACTAATTTTATGAAAAACTCTAGAAATTCGAGACCATCGGTTTTAGTGATTACAATAGTTAAAAAAAACAAGGCTTTGAAGAATGCAAATCATGTTTTTTTTTTGTTTTTTGTTTTTTGGCCAACGTACCTGAAAATCAGCTGTGAATTGTAACATACAAAACTCAATAAAACAAATATATTATTTAGTTTCAAATGCTTTTATTTGTTTTAATTTGTTTTTTATGAATATGGACAATATTTTCTGAAAGCAAAAAATTTTTTCAATGAAAATTGAATTTTTAATACAATTATTTCTTATTTCTTTAATTTTAAAAAGATTTTTAAAATGTTTAAATTGAATTTTAAAAATATTTTAACATTAGTTAAAAAGCAACATCAACCTTTCAAAATGTCCGTGTGAGATTGTCATTGTTAGCGCTTTGAAAATTGTATAATTTGGACCAATCAGATTAGCCATGGTAATTAAGAAATGTAATTTTTTTGTGTTTATAGTCGGACAGTAATTATCAAGTACGGAAGACCAACCAGAATACAATTTAGTTGCATTATTTGAGTTCAGCATTGTTCTCCGCTGTTAAGCCCTTTTTTTTTTTGAAAACACGTATGGAGAAGTTAATTTGAGTTTTCAATTTCAACTGAGAAGGGTACCTACAAGTAACAGTATCATCTTATGAAATTTAACTACTGCTAAACTTTAATTTATATGATCTTATTTTTATATTAATCTCAGTTATGACATTTTTCCATAAATGAAATATCAAAATTAATAATAAAATGAATGGAAATACAAATAACAGTAAAATGTAATAAATGTACATAAAATTATAGTATTTTATGTACACTTCTGATAAAATTTCATAAGAAAGGTACCTAAATTAATTAGATACCTTTTTCTTATGAAATTTAATCTATTAACAGTCTTATTTTTTAATTTCTTTATATTTTCCATAAAGCATTGTAAATGTAAAAATGAAAGCTAAGTACAAAAAAAAAAAAAAAAAAATAAAAAAAAAAAAAAAATTAGAGCGCTGAAAGTTTTCCTTAAAAGTAACGAGGTAAATAATTTGTTCACTTAAATAATTTCACTTCCTTCCATCCGTAGAAAGAATTCTCCTCCGTAAGTTATCTAAACGTCATGAATGTGCCTTTCGTCAATCGTCAAGCGACGCGAAAGGTTATGACCTGCTTTTTTTTATTTTCAAATTACATTTTTTTAGCGCAGAAGCTAAGTTAAGCTTGGTTCAAAATATTTTAAATAAACAGTATAATTTCTGTTTTTATTAAAATCAGTTTTGAAAAAAATGATAATTGATTTTTAAAAGAATATCAAAGTAAGATTTTAATCTTTTTATCAAATCGAAAAAATGATTGAAAATGATTATCTGTCCTTTTTTTTTTTTTGAAAAAAAAAATATTTTTAACGAAAATTTCAGACGTGCTAGGAACGATTAAAAAATGTAAAAAAATACCCCCCAAAATACTTTGATCTTTCCTCTTTAATAATAATATGAACATTAGACGATAAAATTTTGTTTTCGTCAAGTTCGGCGTCTTTTTTCATCATGCTATGCTCTTTTGTTTACATTTTCGTGGGTGAGTTGTCCCCTTTCATTCTCACGATGTGTCTTAATCGTGTTTTCAAATTGATTTTATTAAAAAACAACTGTATTTTTTCCCATTTTCGGCGCCGTTAGAACCACCAAAAGGTAATTTTATGTAGTCCTGTGAAGTTTTTGTTGAAATCGGCTAAAAAATGTAGGAAATTCGATCCAACATATAAACGTTACAGACACACACACACACACACACACACAACACAACCTGCGTTTTATAATAAGTAATATATATATATATATATATATATATATATATATATATATATATATATATATAAATATATTTTTAATGTATTTTAATTTATATATTTTTTTTTTTTTTTTTTTAAATAAATAAAAATAAAATAAATATAAATTGATTTAAATATTATTATTTTTCCTTAATATAGATAAATAACCCATTATCATGATTTATACCATTTTTAAATAATAATATATATAACAAAATAAAATAAAACAATTCACAATCACTTTTTAGTTCAAGCTTAAATTGTCTCAATAATTATATTTATTGTTTTATACTTCTCCTCTTAGCATTACTTAATCAATAATTAAATTTATAATAACTTTTAGCTACTTATTTATTATATTCTCAAAAAATTTATAACATTACTACCACATCAAATAACCAAGATTTTAAGATAATAACAAATAAACCCTTTCTTTTTTAAAATTAAAAATAAAAAAAATAAAAATTTTTTACCTATCATTATTTTTACCTCAAACCCCATATAACGTATATAAATACATATATTAGGAAATATTATTCAGTGGAAAAAAATAAAAATTCTGATTTTTACATGTATACAAAAGTATTTTTATGTTTAAAATTTTCGCTTATATTTCCAATCTTTTTATTTCAACATACAAATTATATGTATAAACACAAACACCACCCATATACATACATATGTCATATCCCAAACTGTCTACATATGTTTATATATGTATGAGTCCCGACGGACAAGCAAGTGAAAATGTGTGTCTGCGTACCTCATCTGATGAACGGACATGCATCTATGTTTGATGTAACATTATGGATCTCGACGACGATTCCCCCCTCCATAATAACACCAATACATATTCTCTATATAAATAATATTTTTTAAAAAATTAATCAGTTTGTCTGACGATCGCAAAAATCGGAAACCCATTTTACAAACTCAATCAATCCAACCAAATATGTTAGTTTCTTTAATCTGATTTTGATGTTTTTAATAAAGTACCTATTGTATAATATATAAATAATTATATATATATATATATATATATATATATATGTATAATATACATACACACACACACACATCACACACACACACACATAATACATATATATTGGATATATATATATATATATCTATTGAATTTTAATATTTGTCCTTCATCATTAAATTTAGTAAAATAGTAAAAAAAAATGTCATACATTTTTTTTTATCATTTTTCAGTTTTTTAATTTACAAATTTCATTCAAATCTTATTAAATCAACATATAAAAAAAATGAAATATAACCAACTTTCGTTTTAATCATATATATATATATATATATATATATATATATATATATATATTTTATATATTTTTCTAAATATATTTTGTAATTTTAAAAAAAATTAATCCGTGAACTTTGAAATTTTCAAATTGAAAAATTTAATTGATATGTATGTTTAAAATCATTTAATTAAATTAAGTTTGTATATATATATATATATATATATATATATATATATATATATATATATATAAAAGAAATATTTAAATTATTTAAATTCACCATCTTCTTTTTAAAGACTAGGACAGATTGGGTTCTATAGCCTTGATGGCAAAATATTTTTTTTAAAAACAATTCTGAATTCAAAACCGGATGGGGGTTGTTTTGAAAAAATTAATTTGGCAAAAGTGCACCAGGTTTTGTATTCATCCCTTCAAAAACACTGTGGATGGTCCTGCACAAAAACCCTTGACCACTATAATTAAATCTCATGTGTCGTTTGTCGGGCTGTCTGATTTCCTGAAACTGATCTGCTTGACCCTCATACGTTGAATATATATATTGATATTCAGGCATATATAATATATATATATATATATATATATATATATATATATATATATAACTCTATTTTTTTTATTTTGTCTATTTATTTAATTTTGCTTTTTGGTTTTTTTAATATATAATATTTATTTATTATGTTATATATGACTAACACAATTTATTTTTTTCTTGAGGTGATAATTTAAGAATCATGTCGATGCTTGAAGAAATAATTTCAATTAAACAAAAAAAAACTTAGATTTTCATTTTATAGTTTGTCTTTTGCAAACACAACATCCCTATCATTGTTTTTTTCTTTATTAATTTGAATTCTTCAACCAAAATCGGGGGCTTGTTATAAATTGACTTTTTTAACGTATTAATATTTTTGTTTCTTTTGATGGCTTATGTAAATGGAAAGCTTAAAAACATATATTCTCATAATCACCATAACCAGTTTATCATTCGTGTTTTTTTAAAATGACTAAAACAAAGTGTCAACAATTGAAAGGAATTTATAATATAAATAGAAAAATCGTTTTGTCTTTAAACTTTTTTTTTGAAAATAAAAATAAATAAAAATTTATAAATATATATATAAAATATATTTATATAACATAACAATTTTCTTTTTTCTTTTAATTTTTCCTGATATCGAGATTGTCTTTTAAAATTTCTTCCTTCAATCCTTCAGTGAAAGTTTAAAAATCAAAAACCAAAAAAATGGAATTTGCTTACATATTTTTTTATGTAGGAATTTTTTTTTCATTTAGTCAGAAAAAAATTTTTTCTTTACACAGAAATGGGAATAATTGAAATTTTTTTATATCCTTTATAAATATTAACACTTACAAATCTTTACAGTTTATATACAAAGCAAATCTATCAGTTCAATTTTTTATGACAAAAAAAACTTTATTTGTAATAATTTCAAACTATTTTTTCTTTATTTTATTTTTTACTTTTTTTTTATTTTATTTCTTTTGTTTTGTTAAATGTATTTCTTCAAATGATTTAAACATGGTTTCTCTTTTATTTCTTTTTAAATTGATTTCAATTTTTAAATGTTTTTTTATTTTCATTTGTTTTTTCCATTTACTCAATCTGATATTTCTTATTTTGTTTTTTTTTCATCTTGTCAATTGATAAACCCTGTTAATTTTTTTAATTTTTTTTTTATTATATTCCACAAACATCAACTGTCCCAAAATGGTTTACATATTATTTCCTTCTTGTTTTTTGTCTATCAAAACAAGAATTATCCAGATATAAATTTTCATGTCCATCAGTATCCTTAAAGCTCAGCTGTATTAATATAACATATTCATGTTGTTTGAATCTCCATGTTCCAAATTAAGAAGATATCTCTCTTTTTTTTAATAATGTTTGTTTTTTAATATTTTTTTTTTTTTTCACTCAAACACCCTAATCTCTTTTGAAAATCATGCGTTTTGTTATCTAGCCTTTTTATTTATATTGAAAAGATTAAAAAATCAAAGTGTTCATTATCATTATTCATTCTTTAAATATTGTTCAATTTCTTTCATTGTTAAATGATAAACATAGCAACTGAAAGGAAAATAATTACCTGATGTAATTTTCATATGTAATTCAAAATTGAAAGGTCAAAATTTTTCCTGCTCCAGTTTCATTCATGACAACCAATTTTTTATTTAAACTTATCTAAATCTTGATTAATTCTTCAAGAAAAACTCTGAATGAAAATATTTATTTTCAGTGTATATATGTCAAATACTTTATCGTTTATGTTTTGTTTAGTATTTTTTATTTATGTTTTGCCAAAATGTGTGAGTTAAATACTATATATTTTCAGGGAATGACCCATCAATTTTATGTGATCATTTTATTTTTATTTTTGCTATATTAGGCCTTAATTTTCTCTTAACTGTTGTTCTAACGAAAAGATAAAAAAATTCCGCCTTGTTGCTATAATAATTTTTTATTCAATGGATTGTAGATTATATTTTATATGCCCCCTGGATGGCTAAATTTGTATTTTGTCATTTTATTTTATATTTTAGATTATGCTTTTTGATCGATTTGGGCAAATTTTCTTTAATTTTTTTATTGATCCACAAATTCACTACTAATAATATCTTAATTTTGTTTCATATTCAAAAAATCAATTTTTTTATATTTTATTTATTGTCATGATAAATTTTTTTTATTATAAATTATTCTTATTTCGTTATATTAACTTATTCTTTAAATTTTCATGTGATTCTATTAGGTCATGTTTATTTTTAATTTTGCAATTATTTTGATTAGTATTTTGCGGAGATAAAGAAATTGGGTCATAATCTTTGGAATTTTTTTTTATTTAATCAAATTGTTCTGAAAATAGTTGACTAGTGAAAGAGTTGCCTGAAACTTCCTAGATATATTTTTTTCTATGTAGAGTTTATTCAAGTAATTTGTTTATTAAAGAAGATGTAACAGTTTATCATTTTGAAGATTTCGTTTCGTTGTTTTTGTATTTCTTTCTATAATCGTATATTAGTTTTAATATTTAATCTGATTTTTTTATGAATTCTTTTGTTGTTTAATGCCACACTTCAGTAACTGTAATTTGTTATACCCTAGAATATTAGTTTTCCTCAGAAAATTGTTGTACTTATTTAGAGGTGAAAGCTCTTGGTGACCCACCAAAAACAAAATAGATTATCTATTTTACGAGATTTCTTACTCTTAAGCAAATTATATGAAATATTTTCTCTTCTTTGTGGCTATTTTTATTTTGACCTTTCTTTTCGATTACTAAATTTTTTTTAATGTTCTAAAATTCTGGGATGTTGAAGAAAAATTGAAGAATTTTACAAGATTTTGTTTTTAATAAAACCTTTCATAAAATAATAATCAAGAGCCACTCATTTTTTTTTTTTTTTATGAGAAGAAATATGGACAGAAACTAGAAAATGATTTTATTTTTTGCTTGGAGGATATGTTAAACGAATATTTTTTAAATCTTGTAAGTGCTATGTTTTATTTCAAACAATGTTAAATTTTTTAAAATTAATTTTAAATTGGTATATATATAAATAAAAATATATTATTTATATATATATATATATATATATACACATACACACACATACATATATATATATATTCATATATATAATATTTTATATATATATATATATATATATATATAATGGTGCTTTTCAAAGTTCAGTATTTTTTTTAATTCTAACGGTTGACTGTCATTAATTCAAAAGAGTTCCCAATAAAATAAATCAACTTTTGAATTATTTATTTTTAATTTTTTCATTCTAGACAAAAACGGTTTACTCAACTTATTTTTGAACATTTATGTTGATTTTTTTTGTTAAAAAAATTATCTAAAAGAATGTGACGTTTTTTATTTGTTTATATATAAATAAAAATTAAAATATCCCCTGAAATATACAGAATTGTTGATAAAGATTTTTATTTTCATTTATAAGTTTTAGGTTTGAATTGAAGATGTTCATCAAATGAAAAAATCTTCGTAAAAAACTTTCTTTTTTGTTTTTTTGTGAAGAAGTTTTCATTCCAATATATATAACATCTTGGTATATTTAAAATAAAAATTATATAAAATATATAATTAAATCTATTATTATCATTATAATGATCTCGGTTACATTGAACGTTTCATTGGATTTATATCCTCCTTGAATTATCCCTACCAGAAAAAAACTGGTAAAAATGTTTCGGTTATAAATAAATTTTATAATTCATGAATCATTGCACAAAAACAAATATAGAGGTTAATGAATTTAAATGGCGAGAATACATCTTTAAAACAATATAAATAAGATACATCAACCCGAACCGCCATATTGTATGATATGATTCCTGTTTATAAATTCCAGTTGCATTAGGTCTTTTAATTTACTAATGCTTTTTTTTGTTCTTCAGACACCTCAGGTATGGAAATAAAGTTCTTTGCATTGATACTGATAAAGGAAAAAAATAGAGATTAATCTGAAAAAATGCTATTGAAACGTGTTATTGTTTTGGAGTTTAGTATGGCAAAATGAGTTTGAATTTAAAGTTTTCTTGTAAATTTGTAAAAAGAATTATATCTTTTTTACTGGTAGATTTTCCAAACAATAAATGGCATGAACTATATTGTTTAATAATTACTTTAATTTATACAGCTACGGTAAAATTAAAAGTTACATGGATATTGTATCTGTTAGTTTAATGTTCAATTAAAGGTTTATTATATTTTCATTTTTTTTTGTATTATATAATTTTCATTTGTTTTTGTAAATTATAATTTGAACTTTTGTTAAAATATAAATATATAATCATCTTGGGACCAGGAACAGATGAATTTTATATTGATTTCTATTTGGAAAATAGTTTCGAAAGTTAACAATTCAGATTTATATATTATATATATATATATAAATATATATATATATATATATATATATATATACTGTATGTGTTTTGAACAATAAAAATATAAAAAAATAATTTTTTCAGATACACTGGGTTGTATATTATTTTATTTTTTTGTTTTATTATTTCACTTAGTTTCCTCGACCAGTTTCAGCCAGCATGGCCATCATCAGGAGAAAAAAAATCCCTGCGTGTTAGTAGCAGTGAACTACAGGAGTAAATGACTCTTTCGGAAGAAAGTGAATTTTATCTGTAGTTTTCATTTGTTTTATTTTTTTATCCTTAATTTTGTTCAATTTTTATGTTGTTTTGAAGATAGAAGATTGGGGATTCTTGAATTAAGAATTACCTCCTTGGTCTTTTCGGCAGTTTTATTGGTTGCTGGCAGTGAGGTGTGTGTTAAGTGTATATAATCTTTTAGTTCTTTGGGAGTGTGTACGATGTGTGTATGTGTATATATGAGTATCAGTGTTTGTATAAGCGTGAGACATCAACACCTCTGCAAGCATGATTGTCCAGTGTGGCTGAGAAATGTGGGTAGGGCTTGATTTATGGGGTTATATATTAATTCTATGTTGTTAAATTTGTGGTTAAGCCCGTCTGGATGGAGTGTTTTGAGGCGCAAATTCCATTTGTCTTGATGTTCCTCTTGTATTTTTCTAAAGTTATCTTTTCTCTCTATTTCTATCTTTTTAATTATAGTGAATTTTGTATGGCTTTTAAAATCGTATTTTTCTAGGCGGAAATGTTGTTCAGCAGGTAATAATCTTTCGTGGGAAGCCGACATGATGCGATTCTGATAATTATTAATTCTCTAGTGAAAGGTCACTCAGATTTTTCCGCATATTCTTCCTGACATAGTGTGATTTCTAATAGGTAATTATGTTATGACTTCTTCAATTAGAGTTGTGGTAGATTTTGAAAGTAGATTTAATGATTGAACTATTGAACAAATTGTTGTGTCTAATGGACATTGACATCAACACCGAGCAACGACAATCTGCTTCTGTGCTTAAAAAACAATTTTGTCCCATTACACACACACACACACACACACACACACACACACACATTGGCTATATATATATATATATATATATATATATATATATATATATAAAAATTTAAAGTTAGTTGTGACCCACAAACAACTTGCCAAAAGACCGAGCACCTTAGAAAAGAGAAAATCCCGAACAAGGAAAGAAGAAAAAAAAAAAGACCAAAAGACAAGCACCTGCCTCCGCACTAAATTAGAGTGCTCAACGTCTAGATTATCTAGACTAAACAAAAAACACGCTTATCTTTATCAACATAAGGCGTCGGACAGTCCAAATTGTATATACGTTTGAGCCTCTCGCAAGTTTTATGAGAAATATATATATATATATATATATATTTTAAGACATTTTTATGTTTATACATTCTTTTTATAGATACAAATATTTAAGTAAATGCTCTGTTTATAATAAACAGTAGTAAACAACATTTACTGGCCTAAAAGTCCGAGAAATTTTCACAGAAAATATTCGTCCATCGACAGGATTCGAACCTCTATCCTATACGGAACAGTCATTTAGTTTGACGTGTCTTTAAGCGATTTGGACACAGAGGAGCGTCCAGTTAGCAGAGTCGAATTTACTGTATTTGAACTTTAATCTTCTATGAATCTCTCACGTACATTCATATCTGCTCATGGCGTATCAAATGTAAACAAATGACGTCAAACATTACGAAATGGACAAAGTCCGACAATTATTTTAAGACATTTTTACGTTTATACATTCTTTTTATTATAAACAGAGCAGATATGATATGTTTATTATAAAACAGAGCATTTACTTAAATATTTGTATCTATAAAAAGAATGCATCTTTTTCTTATTTTTAATCTTTTTCTTTTTTCTTTTTCTTTTCTTTTTCTTTTCTTTCTTTCTTTTTTTTTCTTTTAAACGTTTATAAGATGTTTAGGCATTTCTCATTCGGTTGCTTATGGCTGTACGCGTTTACGTAACGAGTATAACGTTACTAACGATACTTTTATCATTCTTTTTTACATTTTTAACATATATAACGGGATAAAGAGATAGAAGAAAAGGGATTAATCTATTGTAATTTGGTCTCTCAAAAAATATAAATAAATAAATAAATAAAAAGGAGCTCGCATGATACACGAGATAGATGATAAAAATTTATAAGTGAAAATTTAGGGGCCGCACGATATGCAACTTCATTTCCCAGGAACCGACAGCCTAGACACCTGCACATATGATTTGATTATAGCAGTGAAGGATTTATGAAGAACCAACCAGACTTTTTGAAGGGCCGAATACAGCGACCTGGTTTTGAATTCGGAGTTGTCCGTTGCCTGGGCTAGTTGCCATCCAAGGCTAGAGAATCCAGTCTGTCCTGCAATTTACCCATAGTTGGAGGGAGGAGAAAGAGATTCATTCCTTTCCCAAGGGTATTAGCACGTAAGTGAATGCAATGGATTCGACTGGAATTCGAACTTGGGTATCCGATTCCTCAATCCATTACATCACCTTGCTTCCTAATATAGTACCATGCGTAATACACGCTTAGGTGATCATGTATCTTTCGTTACATAATTGACGAGGCAGATTTTTTCCAGCAGTAGGTTGCCATTTCTTTCTGGGGTAAACCAGTTACCATCCAAGGCTATAGAACCCGGTTTGTTCTAATATTTACCCATAGTCAGGGGGAGAAGAAAGGGATTAATACCTTTCACAAGGGTATTAGCACTTAAGTGAATGTAATGGATTCGACTGGAATTCGAACTCTGCTCTCCGATTCCGCAATCCGAGCCACTATCTTTTCATTGTTTCCAACGAAATATTTCTGTCTCTTAGCTTTTCTGTTTAGCTTTTGGAATTAATCTAATGGTCATCCCAATATGTCCTCGGATTTCAGTGTCGCACTTACCGTCCCCTGTTAGAACACTTCCCAGATATTTAGATGTTTGTACCTGTTTGATTTTATTATCTCTTACCTGTCGTTTGCATTTTGGGCTCATCCTTTTGCTGAAGACCATGCATTCTGTCTTCTTTTAGTTTTTGCTTCGTCCTTTCTTGTCGCTTTACTTCGCTACCTTCTGTAGTGGGGGGTCTGTAATTTCTTTTCTGTATTGGCTATCAGCACTGTCAACTGCATATCTGTTAAGATTGTGGCCGCCAATAATGAATCCTGACTTCTAATTCTCTCTGTACAGATTGAATAAATCCGACGAGAAGACATACTTTTCTTACATCCCTTTCTATATCTTCTGAACTCATTTTCTGTCCGTATGCAGAAGGTTTCATGCTTGTATAGATTCATGATTATTCTAATGTCTTTCCCAATTATATAAAAATTGCTGAGCACCTCAATAGATCTTTGTGGCGTACTTTGTCGAACGCCTTTACCTATCTACTGACCTATAAAAGCAACTATGTAAATGTGTTTGGTTATTGCTTGCAATTAAAACGTTAAAAATCTTAATCTATACAGCGAACGGATACGCGTGTCCCTATCAGAAATTGAACTCGCCGACCGGATGTTACCGAATTGTTTGATGAGGACACACGGATAAATTAACTCTTAAAAATATCAGTTAAACTCTGCCGAACAAACAAAACGAAATCTCTGTACGCATAACGAAATGTCAGCGGCCATTTTTCACGGATGTAGAAAAATGGTTTTGATTTTATTTTACATTACTTTTTTCTTTTTCTTTTTTTTTTTTTCGTTATTTTTTTTTTTTCTTTCAAATCTTTTCAATTATCACTGCTAATTACAAACTATTTTTTTCGTTGTCACTCGCCGTATTTCAGGAAAGTAGAAAAGGCGGATTGATGAATGTAAAAGTGATACATGTTTTGGAAAACCTGGAGGAAAGAGAAACTACGAAAAAGATAAGAGAGAGAGAAAAAATAAATAAATCCAACCCTGGCACGATAACAAAAAAAAAAAAAAAAAAACAAAAAGAAGAGAAGAACTGATATCGGGAAAGAAGTGAAATATGTCTAAATAAAAAAAAAAAATAGATAGATAACTATCTAGAAAACGTAACGAACATGTGCTTCTTGACAGGAGGCAAGGATCACCCAGTGATGATCGAACTCACTCGTAATTGATCTAGAAAGAAGCGCGCCATTTATTACACCACACCCAGGCATAGAGAACTGGAAATAAACGGAAATTTAAAGACACGTACACAATCATAATGTAGTAATGATTCTTTTGTTTGCAGCGTCTAAATCTGGAAAAGGCTTATCTCCGACATTGCGTATTCTTCCCACATAAATATAACACATTTTAAAATAGTATATATTTGCATATGCAAACATATATATATATATATATATATATATATATATATTATTTTATATTTATATATATATATATATATTTTATATAGTATTTTATATTCATATTATATATATTATTTTTATTTTATATATAGTTATTATATATTATATAGTTTTTATATATATATATGTATTCCGTATATATATATATATATATATATGTGTGTGTGTTTCTAAAGATAAGAATATTATGCAAGAGAGATATCTCATTTTATATTTATATATAGCATTATATATTATTATATACATATATATATATATATGTGTGTGTGTTTCTAAAGATAAGAATATTTTGCAAGAGAGAAATCTGTCATTAGGTAAATCGAAATTTTAACTTTGCCAATTTTTACTGAAAGGAAATATGCGATTATTTTTTAATAACGGGTCTCATACTTAAAACATTACACACAAAAACACACAAAAAAGACACACAGAGACACACAAACACACACGCATAAGCTGCACCCCCGACACATATACACATAGACGCACTAGCACACATACGCACACCACTGGTCCAATTTTTTCACTCAGACCAAGTGACAATTTCACTATAAAGGCATCTTTGTGGAGCTTAGAAGTGTTCAGTACTAACTCATATATACAAAAAGAAAGAAAGAAAGAAAGAAAGAAAAGGAAAAACGAATTAAAGAAAGAAAAAGCAAGAAATCTGTAGAAAGAAAAAATATGCTAAGGAACGAAAGACAGTTTCTGAAAAAAGAAAGAAACGAAGAAACAAAGAAAGAAAAAAGAAAGAAATAAAGAAAGAAAGAAGCAAAGAAACAAAGAAAAAAAAGAAAAGGAAAAACGAATAAAAGAAAGAAAAGCAAGAAATCTGTAGAAAACAGAAAAAATATATGCTAAGGAACGAAAGACAGTTTCTGAAAAAAGAAAGAAAGAAAGAAGGAAAAGGAGGGAAAAAGGAATAAAAAAAGAAAAAAAAAGATATATGTAGAGAAAGAATTTGTTTTGTTTTTTTTTTTAAATCACGCCTCTTGAAAAAGAAAAGAAAAAATGTGTAATATAATAAAACATTGATAATAATATTGCCTCTGGTCTTCAGGAAGTCGAGGAATGTAATAGAGAGAAGCTTTTTTCCGCGGGAAGACAAGAGACACACAGACAGACGAGCTGGGATGAAAACGAAACAAAAAATAATCATGATTAAGAATTAAAACAGGAAAGGTATAAAATCATAAGTAGAGGAGAGGGGCGATGTAGACGAATTTAATGGCAGAGGTGTATTGGCAGGGGTGGACGGGAATGGAGGAATCCAGAAAGTTGAAGCCAAAATATGTTCGAGAGTAGCCGTCCATGTTTTAATAACCCTTTTCTGTGATAATGGCGCGAAAGTGATTGTAAGTATGCCTGTTTTGGAGGCAATGCAAAAAGAAAAAGAAAAAAAAAAAAGAAAGAAAGAAAGAAAGAAAGAAAGAATAAATGAATGAATGCGAGAGGGTAAAACTTCAGAAATTGTTCTGAAGCAGAAAAAGAATGAGAGAAGGATAATTCGGAAATTCTCAAATAAAAAGCGGAAGAGAAAATAAACAAATCTGAAAGAAAGGGGAAAGAAAGTAAAAGAAAGAAAGAAAGAAAGAGAGAGAGAGAGAGAGAGAATTGGAATGAAAGAAAAAATCCCAGAGAAACTAGAACGGAAGAAATAAAAGAAGGAAGAAAGAAAGAAAAGGAATTGGTAGAAAGAAACTCAGAGAAAGAAAGAAAGAAAGAAAGAAAGAAAGAAAGAAAGAAAGAATTGGAATAGTTTGAGGAGGAGCACGAAAGAAAGAAAGAAAGAAAGAAAGAAAGAAAAGAAAAGAAAAAAAAAGAAAAGAAAGAAAAAGAAACAGTTTGAGGGAGTGAGCATGAAAGAAAGAAAGAAAGAAAGAAAGAAAGAAAGAAAGAAAAAAGAAAGAAAGAAAGAATTGAAACAGTTTGAGGGAGTGAGCATGAAAGAAAGAAAGAAAGAAAGGAAGAAAGAAAGAAAGAAAGAAAGAAAGAATTGGAACAATTTGAGGGAGTGAGCATGAAAGAAGGAAAGAAAGGGAAAAAATAAAAGATGGGAAGAGAAGAAAGAAAGGAAAGAAGTCAACGAAAAGAAGGAATAGTGAAAGAAAATGAAAAAGGAGGAAAAACTTTTAAGAAAAGGAGTGAGTGAAAGAAAGAAAGAAAGAAAGAAAGAAAGAAAGAAAGAAAGAAGAAAAATGATAAGAAAAAAAATCTGCTCGGTTGTCTGAAAATATTGATGATCGTTAAGCCGAACAAAGAAATAATTTTGAATGAAGAAAGAAAATTTAAAATATTTTGTGGAAAAGAAGTGAGAAAAAAAATAAAGATACGGAAAGAAAGGGAAATGAAAGGAAAGAAAGCAAAACAAAAAAGAAAGAAACCAAAGAAAGAAAGAAAGAAAGAAAGAGAGAAAGAAAGAAAGAAGGAAAGAAAGAAAGAAAGAAAGAAAGAATGAAAAAAGAAAGAAAGAAAATAAACAACTGAGAAAGAAAGCAAGAAAGAAAACACGAAAGAAAGAAAGAAGCAAACAAGCTAACAACGGGGAATATTAAAAGAAAAGAAATCAAGAAAGAAAGAAAGGGAAATTATGAAAGAAAACTCACTACGAAAAGAAAAAAAAAACAAGGGATATACTGGAATAAAATTCACTAAGAAAAAAAGAAAGAAAAGAAAAGAAAAAAAGAGAAAAGAAAACAATAATGAAAAGGGAAACTAAGAGAAAATAAATCCCAAAGAAAGAAAGAAAGAAAGAAAGAAAGAAAGAAAGAAAGAAAGAAAGAAAGGGAAATACTGAAAGAAAACTCATTACGAAAAGAAGAAAGAATGAAAGAAAGAAAGAAAGAAAGGGAAATACTGAAAGAAAACTCATTACGAAAAGAAGAAAGAAAGAAAGAAAGGGAAAGGCTGAAAGAAAACTCACTAAGAAAGAAAGAAAGAAAGAAAGAAAGAAAGAAAGAAAGAAAGAAAGGGAAATACTGAAAGAAAACTCATTACGAAGAGAAGAAAAGAAAGAAAGAAAGAAAACTCCCTACAAAAAAAAAAGGATATGCTGGAATAAAATTCACTAAGGAAAAAAGAAAGAAAGAAAAGAAAGAGAGAAAAAAAGTAAAGTAAGTCGGAAAGTGAGAGAAAATAATTCCCGAAGAAAGAAAGAAAGAAAGAAAGAAAGAAGAGAAACATTTATTAAGAATAGAAACAAAAATAAAAGTATATGCTGTGATAATTGTATCGATTTTCATTATGACGGTGACTGAATGATAGTTTCGATTGATTGGTGTCAGGAGGAGCAGTCGACGATTGTATTTATGAGTTGTTGGTTTGGAGATGGTCGGTAAGGGATTTCGATCGTTTTTCAACAGCGCGTGTCTCTCTGAATAGATTTCATGTTCGGAAGACGAACAGTGTATTTGAAGACGGAACCAGTCGCTGGGCGGGAGTCTGCTGTCGAATGGTCGTGGGGGGGGGCAGAAAAGGAGAAAGTCTCCAATTTTACGACAGGTTTCTGGAGATGTAATGAAACATTTAAAATAAAATTAAAAAAAAAAAAGAAAAGATTTTTTGGTTATTCATGTACGCCCCAACTGACCCCAAATCTCATTAATTAGCCGCCTTAGAAAAACAACATAAATCACCCAGTATTGTACATCTGTGTGCAATATATACATACATACAAAAACACACGTACACACACGCACACCTACCCGCACATGTATATACATATATATATATATATATATATATATATATATATATATATATATATATATATATGAAAAAATGTGTCTATATTTTGAGATGAGGTAATATATTTTTATTTACATTATTCGGACTATTGTCCTCTTTGTCATTATATATTTATCAGAATATTACGGCCGTTGTACGCTCCCCTTCTTCAGATGGTTGGAATTTGAACTGAACCCTTTATTTCGCTCACTGGGTTAGACTGTTCTGCAATTGGCGCCATGTTTAATGGATGTCAGATAAGGCAGTGGAGCACTTTCACAGGGAAAATTAACAGGAGATAACTGATAACTGACATCCATTAAACATGGCACGTGGAAGTTGTTACAGTCTACCCCAGTGAGCGAAATAAAGGGTTCAGTTTGACATTCCAACCACCTGAAGAGGGCCGGAGTGTACAAAGGCCGAAACGTTGTGATAAATATGGCCACGAAGATGAGAACAATAGTCCGAATAATGTAAATAATGATAAAATATATATTTTAAGCCATGCTGTATTTATGGAATAAAGTGATCATTATCAGGGATAGAGCGTATGTAAATATAAAAATGAACATTGAAATCAATACTCAGGGACGACAGACTGTTTCATGCTAGACGCAATCACCAGGCCACATTTATAATATATATATATATATATATATATATATATATATATATATATATATATATTTATGAAATGGATAAAGTCCGACAATTATTTTTTTTATGTTTATACGTTCTTTTTATAGATACAAATATTTAAGTAAATGCTCTGTTTTATAATAAATAGTATTAACAACATTTACCGGCCTGAATGTCCGAGAAATTGTCATAGAAAATATGCGTCCTCCAACAGGAATCGAACCTGTATACTACACGAAACCGTCATACAGCCTGACGTGCTTTTACCGATTGAGCCGCAGAGGAGCGTTTCGGTTAGCAACGTCGATTTTACTGTTTGTAAACTACAATTCTCCATGATTTTCTCTTGTACATTCGTATCTGCTCGATGCGTATCCAAATGTAAACATAAAAATGTCATGAAATAATTTTCGGACATTGTCCATTTCATACTGTGTGACGTCATATAAAAGGCTCAAGAACTAATATTCCATGATTATAATTTATTACATTGTAATATTTTTAATCTTTTTGAATTTGTAGGTCTGATGAATTGGATCCTGATTACGATTCCAATGTAATAAATTATAACCATGGAATATTAGTGTTTGAGCCTTTTATATTATATTCTTGCTCTGATCTGGACATTGAGCTCTGCCTGGATGCTTTTCTATTGGAAATTCATCTATCTATCTATCTATCTATCTATCTATCTATCTATCCATCTATCTATCTATCTGTCTATCTATCTATCTATCTATCTATTTATATATTATTTATAGAAATCTATTTATCTATCTATCTCTCTATTATTAATCTCAACCTTTCTTCTCTCTATATCTGTCTATTTATATATATATATATATATATATATATACATAATATCCATTATATTATCTATTATCTATCTATCTATCTATCTATATATATATATATATATATATATCTATAATATATATTTTTTCTTTTATTATCGATTCATTATTTATCTATTTGACATATATATATATATATATATATATATATAGTTTGTTATATGAAAACTGGCTAGTTACATTCAATAAATTCGAATATTTTTTGTTTCCATTATACGAGAAATAATTTATTTGAAAATAAATAAAAAACCCTATACCTTTTTAATTTTAATAATATATATATATATATATATATATATATATATATATATATATATATATATATATATGATTACCAGTTGTTTGTTCTATTCCATTCATTATCATTTTCTTTAAATTGTTTGGATATCTTTATATATATATATTATATATATATATATATATATTTATATATTTAAAAAATTATGTTATTACAACGGTTATTTTATTTATTTTTAAACAAAAGATATTTTCGTCTAATTTCAACAAAAAGATCCTTTTACGTTTCATTATTTTGAATTTGAATGTAAATCCATTTTCTTAAAATTTCAGTCATTAAAAGAAAGAATAAATGCCAATGTGTATATTTTACATATTTATATATATATGTGTGTGGTTTGTGTTTAGATTCATGACCCTTTCGGATCGAGATATATAATATACAGATATATATATATATAAAAAATTTCTATATATATATATATATATATATATATATATATATTTGTGAATATATATATATGTGTGTAAATATATATATATATATATTTTGAAATATCCTTTACATGTGCACACATGCAAAATATAAACAAATTGATATATATATATATATATATATATATATATATATATTTTATGCTCATATATTTAGAATTTTTCATAATTAACCAAAATATTTTATTTGCAAACAAAAATATTAAAAACTATTTAAAAAATGATAAAAATTCTACATTAATTCCTATATATATCATAAAATCTTTATTCAAAATTTTACGAAAGATGTCCTTCCACAAACAATTCGAGAACTCCCAATCAAACTCTTCATTCCGCTATTATCCGTTGCCATGGATACTATATATTTATGACGTCCTATATAATATATTTATATAAATGCTATTTGACAGAAAGATGTCGTCAAGAATGCATATTTGTGCAGAATTCATAATATTTTTAAAGATGTCGTAATTTTGCAAAGTCTGCAAGCGCAAAAATTTTATTTTATTATTTATTTAGGAGAAAAATATGATATTTTTATGGACATTTTAAATCTTACGTTAAATATTATATATTTAATATTTGCGATTCGTTTAAATGTTTATAAAATGGCATACTATAAAAATCTGAAAAATGGAAATATTGTTTGCAAATATTTTTATTACTTTTCTCTTTAAATAACATGTACACACACACACACACACACACACACACACACACACACATATATATATATATATATATATATATATATATATATATATATATATATATATATATATTTTTATAATATGAGAAAATTCCGTTAAAAGAGGGCTTTATTTAAAGTAGATAAATTACTTTGTTTTTTAATATTATTTAAAAAAATATGTCAAAAACTTTTTTACTCTGTCGTGTTTTCATGCCTCCCCACAACGCATCTCATTATATGAAATACCAAATTTATATATATATATATATATATATATATATATATATGTATAACATTAGTATATATATATATATATATATATATATATATGATTAATTATCTTATATATATATATATATGTGTTCGGCTTGTTCTTTTGGCATATAATATATATATATATATATATATATTTATAAACAAATTAAATATGTATATATGTATATTAATTACTAAATATATATATATATATATATATATATATATATATATATATATATATATAATTTTGATAAATATATATATATATATTAAAAACAAATTTACAAAAAACCAATTATTTTAATAAGAATCCACAAAATACATTTTCACTGATAACTATATATATGAATAAAACATCTCCGTAAATTTCAAGATTAATTGATCCAAAATTCATTTTGAATTTGAAATAGAGCGCTTATAATTTTAATTCAATTTAATTTTTATAATTAAATAAAAAGTATTTTGCTTCTGTTTTTGAAACATGAGAGCTTTATGTAGCGATGGAATCATATTTTTAAAAAAAAAATGATTATAATTTAGGCTATATATATGTATTGATCACTTTTTTTTTTTTTAAAAAAGCATAAATAAAGAAGAAATTTTATTATTAACCTAACGGTTCTTTCATTATTTTCTATATTTTTCGCCCCCCCACTTATATATATATATATATATATATATATATATATATATATATATATATAGATAACAGAGAGAGACAGGTATATCAAAAATACTTTTTTATAAAGTATATAAAACATATGTCGGCAAATCCTTCGTTTTTTTCTTGTTTAGACGACTTTTGTAGGAGCTATTAATATACCTTTGATCCAAGATACAACCAAAATATATATTACTAAAATTTGTGGTTTCACGGAATGTTCCTCAATACAGCCACGCATCCAAAAATCCATTATCATTCATCCAACTGGTTGTATGTTAAAAAAGACTCATATCAATTCTGCTTATGATTTTATCCTTAATTAAATGGAACATTTTTTATGAACTTTGAATACATCTTCTCGTTGATGACAGACTAGCCAAAATATAAAATACTGACAAATATAAAGTAGTCTATATAAATACACAGATTACCTCTGTAAAATTTTGACATATATATATATATATATATATATATATATATATATATATATATATATAATATATATATAAATTTAATGAATTTGTTTAGTATCCAAGTATGCCTTTTACTGATACGATGGCGAGCCAAATTTCCCATATAGTTAGAACCTGCTCATTTTTTTGATTTTTCAAAATAGAGCCCGAACAATTGTTTACAATGAACATTATTATGCTTAGCGAGAAGATAGTTATAGTTTCTTGGAGAAATTTGTCATCTGGTTATGATATAGATTTTTTTCATGCTAGTTTGTTGCAATGTTGATAGTTATGAAATAGATTTTTTGTGTAAAAAACATATATATTTCCGGGTATGAATATTATATTTTTCCTTAAATATTTTATCTAATCATGTTATCTGAAAATTTTGGAGTTGGTAAAATAAATAAATTGAAAAATGAAAAAAAAGAACTTAACATATGTGTGTGTAAAACAAAAAATTTAGATAAATGTGTGTGTTTTGTGTGTTATTTGTGTGTGTGTGTGTGTGTGTGTGTGTGTGTGTGTTGTTTATAGATCTTATAATAAATAAAAAGATTTCCGAAAAAGATAGAAAAAATCAAAGGCTAAAATAAAGTTTTTTTTATCAATTTTTCACCAGAGAGACACACAAATATATATATAAAGAACCCAGTCTATACTTTTATTTATCCATATTTTCTATTTTAAATGGATTTATACCTTTATCACAAGTAATTTAAATTCTGTAATAAAAGAGTCCGAGGATTTAAATTCCAGTACTTTAGGACCATAGATAGATAGATAGATAGATAGATATAGATAGATAGATAGACAGATAGAAAAGAAAAGACTTTAGAATAGATAGATAGATAAGATAGATAGATAGATACCCAGATATGATAGGAAATAGATAGATAAATTATATTAAATAGATAGATTTATAGATAGATAGATAAATAGATAGATAGAAAGAAGATAGAAATATAGATGTATATAGATAGATAGATAGATAGATAAAAAAAGACTGAGAATAGATAGATAGATAGATAGATAACAAAATTTACTGTAGATAGATAATAGAATGGAGATAGATAGATAGAAGAGATAGATAGATAGATAAAAAAGAAAGACTGAGAATAGATAGATAGAAAAAATAGATAGAAAGATAGATTAGATAGATAGATAGATAGATAGAAGAAAGAGCTGATATTAGATTTCAACATTGCCTTCCTATACAATTTCTCTCATTTGTTCCGTTTTAAGCCAGGCTTTGCAAATAGACATTATATATATATATATATATATATATATATATATATATATATATATATATATATATATATATATAAAAATTGAGTCTAATCCCATTCTGTTTGGAATGGTAAGAGAAAGATAGAAATGGAAATTAAAAGGAAAAATGTCCCAGAACGATGATCAACTGGCAGGAGGTTTAAGTGAAAAAGAATGCGTGGAGATTTTATTTGCTGTTCAAGATGGCGTTCGGCTGTAATCCAAACCCGTGAAATGTGGACACTAGGTTGAAGATTCCCTCTGAAATTGTTTTATTTAAAAACAAAATGAAAAAGAAGTTGACGTCAGTGCGAAGAAATGAATCAAAAATCAAATAAAGCGGGAAATAAGAGATTCGATCGCGGAGAAAGACACGTCCGACCAAATAAAAATGAAAAGAAGAAGAAGAAGAAGAGGAAGAAGAAGAAGAAGGAAGGAATGCAGAAAAAGAAGAAGAAGAGGAAGAAAAAGAAGAAGAAGAGGAGGAAGAGGAAGAAGAAGAAGAAGAAGAAGAAGAAGAAGAAGAAGAAGAAGATGCAAACGAAGAAGTGGGAGAAGATGCAAAAGAAGAAGAAGTAGAAGAAGAAAAAAAGAAGAAGAAAGAGAAGAAGAAGAAAGAGAAGAGGAAAAAGAAGAAGAAGGAATGAATGCAGAAAAAGAAGTGGAGGAAGAAAAAATAGAAAAAGATTATAAGATGAAGAAGGAGTAGTACTAGTAGTAAAAGATGAAGAAGCAAAAGAAGAAGAAAAGAAGAAGGAGGAGGAATGGATGAAGAAGAAGAAAAAGAAGTAGGGGAAAAAGAAAAAAAAAAGAAGAAGCAGAAGAAGAAAGAAGAAGAAGAAGAAGAAGAACCAAAAGAAGAAGAAAAGAAGAAGAAATGAATGAAGAAGAAGAAGGAATGCAGAAAAAGAAGGAGAGGAAGAAAAAATAGAAGAAGAAGAAGAAGAAGAAACAGAAGAAAAAAGAAGGAGATGAACCAAAAGAAGAAGAAGAAGAAGAAGAAAAGCAACATAGCAGAAGAAGAAGAAGGAGAAGGAATGCAGAAAAAGAAGGAGAGGAAGAATAAATAGAAGCAGGAGTATAAGATGAAGAAGGAGTAGAAGTAGAAGAAGAAGACGAAGAAGAAAAGCAAATGTAGCAGGAAAGAAGAAGAAGAAGAAGAAGAAGAGGAAGAAGAAAAGTTTTCAGTCTTTGTAATCCTACTGCCAACATCCATCTCTTACGACTAACATAATAAAATTTTACATATTATTTTCGAGCGCGCTCTTTGTATTCTCTTTCTCCTTGCTTCTTCCCTTTATTTGGATAGACATTCATCCCCAGATCTCAAGAGGAATGCATATATACAATCCATCGCTAAAGATGTTAGTAAAATGGTCGCTTCCTTGCACCGGACCAGAAATTACCTGATCCTATGGCAATGAATGCTGGAAAACATCCTCACTGATGACGAGTAAATTTAAGATGTACTTCTATAGATGAGTGTTGAGAATACCATGAACGTAACATACAACAAACGAGGAAGTTGTAAGGAAGATGGAATCAAAATGAAAACATAGATTCACAAAACGTCAGTTGAAATTTCTCATCACTGCCAATGAAGAAAGAGGATTTGATGAAATTTAACACACAAACAAAAAAAATTTTCAGATAACGTTTACTGTTTTCATTGTATTTACTATTTTTTAAAAATCATATTTAACAATATTCACTTTTCTGTTATTGGTACTTTGTAAAGAAAATTTACTTCCAGAAACTAAACAAAGTCTTAAGTATAATTATTGGGTTATTTTGATATTTTTTTAAGCATTTCACCCCAAGCAAGGCTGGAAGCCACTAGCAGATAAGGGGTTACAGAGAGATGAGGCGAGATATTTTCATAAGAGTAAATAGAGGAAAGGATGAAGAAAAGGATAGACAGATCTGGAGACGTTGATTGACATTATATTTGAATAGTTGAAATTTCATGACTGTAGGTTCCTTTTTGTATACCTAAAACTCTCAAGAATGGAGATACAATCTTTCAAGAATAAAATAAAATAGAGATTTAAACAAGTTAGGTTTTTCCAAGCATTACAGAAGGTGACCATATCTTCTATTTCAAACATAGAATGTACAATATCTCTAACGGAATATCTTTAATAAATTTTATTATCATGACGCTGTCCAAAAGCCATATGCTAATGAATGTGAGCTCCATCGGACAATCAGCCTATTTTTTTTTTCAGCGTTTCACCCCAAGCAAGGCAGGGAAGCCACTAGCACGCAAAGGGTTCAAGGGGTTACAGAGAGTTGGTGCGAGAACAAAGAGGAGTGATAGAGGAAAAAATGAAGAAAAGGATAGGGGATAGATCAAGGCATCTAGAGACGTCGATTGACATTACATTTGAATAGTTGGAGATTATAGCTATCAGGGAAACAGGAAAAGGGGAAGGAGTTCCACAGGCGAGAGGTGCGATACATGAAGCTACTGGAGTAGAAGAGACGGCTACATTTCAGAGTTTCGACAGTGAAAGGGTGTGAGCGAGATGCCAGCCTAGTAGAACGCTTAAATTCATGATGTCTGGGAACCAGCGAAAGCAGTTCCTTGGAGCGGTTACCATGAAAGTATTTGTTAAAAAGACAGAGGGAGGCGACGACACGTCTGTGAGAGAGCGACTGCAGACGAGATGCCAGATCAGGGCCAATTACATTGCATATCCGTCTCTGGATTTTATAAAGAACCTTGAAACAAAAGCTAATTCATAAAATGCGCAAATCTAAAATATTATCAAGTATTTAGTTTTACATTAGCCCTTTGAGCCATGCGTTCTTGAACAATTTTAACCCTTCTGTCTGAGCTCCTAAAGTCAAAATTCGCAAATAATTGGTATGTAATGTTTCACAGTAGATATAAAAATAGTTATTCCTGTCCCAGGTACCGATTTTTTCAACCGGTGGTTTGGCATAAACGAAATTTGTTAAAAACGACCATTTTTATATTTGAAAAAAAAAATGATTTTTTTTAAATATTTGAATACCAAAAACGATCTATCTTTTTATCTAAAACACATACACAAAACAATGAAAAGTCGAGGACATGTTGGTGTAACGTTGGATGACATCAGAATATTAAGGCTTTTCTGATTGGCCCTTCAAAATAAGACAACCAATAGTAAAACACGACGTTGGTTGGGCATTAAGTCATTTTTCTCTACCACCGGTAAAATGTCTTTTAATTGACCGATCGAATGATTCGCTTTTTACGGTTTATCAACACATTGTAGGTTATTTAACCCTTTGAACCCTACGTTCCTGAACAATTTTATCCCTTCTGTCCGAGCTCCTGAGTCAAAATTTTCTAGTAATTAGTATCTAATATTTCACGGTAGATATAAAAATAGTTACAAAAATATAAGCATTATACTTAGCAGAGAGAGAGTATGATTGCATGACTTCACTTCATCAAAAAAAAAAAAAAAAACGATATTTTTTTTTTATCTAAAACACATGCACAAAACACAATGAAAAGGCGCGGATATATTGGTATAACGTTCGATGACATCAGAATATTACGGCTTTTCTGACTGGCTCTTCATAATAAGACAAATGGCTATCAGCAAAACACGTCGCAAGTTTTTACCCGCCGTTCAACTGTTGGCTGGGCATTAAGCCATTTTTCTCTACCACCGGTAAAGCGGTAATCAGTACTCAAAGGGTTGAAAAAAAGATCAAATTTGTCAGGACGAAAGAAATGGGTGCTGCACTCCTATGCAATTCAAATCCTCCGTTAAGATTGTGAATCCTGAATAAAAAGTGAAAAGTGGGCGTCGGAAACGAGAGAGGCGAGGGGAGATTTCAAAAGATCTAAAACGGATGATTATTTCGAATAGGATCGTATTTTACGTCTATATTGTGGAGGATCAACACAGTTAAGGAAATGGGTCATCTTGGCAATGCACATATTTTGCCTTTTTTTTTTCTCATGTTTTTTTTCTATCTCTCCTAAACTTTACCGCCCATTTACAGACGTCCGTTGGGTAGGTTTTGCGCTGTTTTCCTTCTCTCTCTCTCTCCTCAAATTTCCTTGTTTAATATGCCCAGTAAAACCTCAGATTTTACAAAGTAGGAATC
Source organism: Acanthosepion pharaonis (assembly GCA_903632075.3). Classification (NCBI taxonomy): domain Eukaryota; kingdom Metazoa; phylum Mollusca; class Cephalopoda; order Sepiida; family Sepiidae; genus Acanthosepion; species Acanthosepion pharaonis. Next base: position 126,580 of record CAHIKZ030002283.1, on the reverse strand, counting down.
TTTCCTTTTAAGTACCCTAGAAAATTCAGAATCACAGTCAGCTGTTTCAACCGCTTTCTACACAGGTATAGACAGCTTAAAATAGATAGATAGATAGATAGATAGATAGATAGATAGATAGATAGATAGATAGATATTAAAAAACACGGATTGATGTGACAGACAGACAGATATTTAGAGGCAACTTAGATAGATAGATAGATAGATAGATAGATAAATATTAAAAGCTTAAGATTGATAGACAGACAGATATTTAGAGTCAACTTAGATAGATAGATAGATAGATATTAAAAGCTTAAGATTGATAGACAGACAGACATATTTAGAGGCAACTTAGATAGATAGATAGATAGATAGATAGATAGATAGTAAAAGCTTAAGATTGATAGACAGACAGACAGGTATTTAGAGGCAACTTAGATAGATAGATAGATAGATAGATAGATAGATAGATAGATACGGACAAGATAAGATAGCTAGCGAAATATTAAAAGCTTAAAATAGATAGATAGATAGATAGATAGATAGATAGATAGATAGATAGATAGATAGATATTAAAAGCTTAAGATTGATAGACAGACAGACATAAAGATATTTAGAGTCAACAGATAGATAGATAGATAGATAGATAGATAGATAGATAGAAAAATTCTATCTTATCACCTTGCACAGTTCAACAATGAAATATTGTTCCTTATATGTGTTTGTCTTCCCCTTTTTGCAGCATTTTATTGTTTGACAATGTTAGACAGACTAAATCCACCTTTAAGCAGGATGAATCAAGGCAAGACTTGAAGTGTTTGTGTGGCAGAACGAAAGGAAGCACCGAACAAGAAAAGAGTTAAAGGAGAAAAAGTCAGCGTGTATTTTCCTGGCCTATTCAGAAGGGGACGTAAAATATACATTAGATTTCATTCAAAGACAGCCTGTTGTAAACACTTCATGTAGATGGTCGCCCAGTCATTGGCCTGGGGGCTTTATATGTGATTTTATTAAGGGCTTTTGCGATAATTTTGAGATGCGAGGACAAATAATCTCGATATTTCACAGTGGTAGACAGAGAAAGAAAAGAGATCGCTTCCCTAATTTAAGTCATGAACATCTCGTAAGATTGATAAATGGCAGGGGACCCCGCAGTTCACCCTACGACGGATTCGGTTGATCAAAATATGGTGAAGATACGGAAGACGGCATAGAATTTAAATAGAATCCGGGCGATGCGAGAGAATAAACCCGAAAAGAAAAGAAGAAAAGAAAGGGGAGGAAGGCATGAAGCAGTTGTTTACTAAGCCTAGCGTACGCTGGCACAAGGCTACCGGGATCTAGTGTGTTTTGAAGAAGCAATCATTTCAAGAGAAGATTAACAAATATAAATATATCTATCTGTATATATATATATATATATATATATATATATATATATATATATTATATATATACAGATTGAGAGAGAGAGAGAACATTTCTGAATAACAGTAATTGTGGCCTGACGATTGCGTCTAAATGTTTGAACAGCCTTTTCGCCTTTAAGTGTTGACTTCAATATTCACTTTAATATTTACACGCTCTATCTCTGATATTGAGTAATTTTATCCCATAAATATAGCATACCTTAAGAGTATAAATTTCTTCATATATATATATATATATATATATATATATATATATATATATATGAAAAATATATAGAAAATAGTAAAGAACTCGTTAGGTAAATAATCCAAAGTTCTTTGGAGTATTTTTGTTATTATTTTTTAAAAATAAATTTCTCTATACAAAAGTAGAGGAATGAAATATAATTATTTATTTAAAAATATGATTCCAACACGTTTGTATAAGAGTTCTCATGTTTCAAAACAAGAGCCGAAAATTAGAAATATAATTATTTGAATTAAATTTAATTCAAGTACCAAGCTCTGTTCCATCTTCAATCCGAAATTTTTTTTGGAATAACTTATTTTTGAAATTTACGTGTTTTTTTAAAATATTCATTATTGAAAGCAAAATTTCTATGGTAACGGCTAGAGCAATTGTTTAAAGAAAAAGGGGCGTGGGTTTATTTAATAATGTGTATCAATATCTCAGTTACATTCACAGATGTCAAAACAGAACTCAAGGTTGACCGAAGACTAGGCCTATGATTTTCATTCCGCTTTAAATTTAGACAATAAAATAAATAGTAGATATCCTACATTATAGTAGAAAATAAAGAGCAGATGTACTATAGTAGCACCAAATTATGATTTATAGATTTTGAAAAAAAAGGGTTTGATAAAGTGAATCACAAAGAACTGTCGGAACTTTTAGGTAAGCATATTAGAATAATCCAGAACTTATACTGGAAGCAAACAGCTTGCATACGTATAGAAAATGAATTCAGTAAATATACAAAAATAGAAAGGAGTTTAAGACAAGGATGTGTCGGCTCACCGGATCTATACAGTCTATACAGTGAGGCGATTCTTAGAGAATTAGTAGTCCCACTAGGATTAGTTATTGCCATCCATAGTGTTAACAAAATAAGAAAACTACAATAACTGCCACAGAAGGTAGTGAAGGAAAGAGAGAAGAAAGGACTAAATATCAACTGCAAGAAGAAAATTTATGGTAGTCAGAAAAAGTACTATCCGAGCATGCAAATTACAGACTGGGTATAAAACCAAAGTTCAACAATTTAAATATCTAGTAAGTGTTTTAACAGAGGATGGAAAGAGTCAGTGAAAGCTGAAGGCATACTAGGGAAGAAAAGATGCCTTTCAAAAACTAAGCAAAGTATTAAGAAACAGGAATTTTTTTTGTTAGAAACAAATAAAAATGTACTGAACTGTTACGTAATATCAGTTGTTCTATATGGCAGTGAATGGCGGACAACCTCATCACAGATGAAGAAAAGACTTGAAATGTTTTTTCTACAGAAGGATGCTGAGAATATCATGGGCTGAATATATGAGCAACGACAAAGGTATAGAGAAAATGCAAAGAAAATGACACTTATATTCACATATATTCGACAGGTTATGTGTGTGTGTGTGAAAATATATAGAAAATAGATAATGTGAAAATATACAGAAAATAGATAAATTTAGACACCCCCACCTTACCCTGACTTGACATCTATGAATGTAACTCTATATACTGATACAAATTATTAACACGCAACACCCCTTCTGATTTAAACACTCGCCCTGGCTGTTACCATGGAAATTTTGATTTCAATAATGAATATGCTATTAAAACACGATAATTTCAGGAATAAGTTATTCCCCAAAAAATTTCGCTTGAAGATCGCAACAGAGCTTACTTTAATTCAATTTAATTCAAATAATAAGTTTTCGTTTCTTGTTTTGAAACATGAAACCTCTTATGTAGCGTGTTGGAATCATATTTTAAATAAATAATATATATATATATATATATATATATATATATATATATTTATATATATATATATATATATATAATTTCCAACGAATTTTAATTTTGGAATTTAAAATTTTAACCTCTAAAAATTGCGAATTTTAAAATTAAAATTGTTGGTGAAATGGCCATTAAATAAATTAGGTGCTACTTTTACTCAATACAATCAAATATTTTAAAAAATATAAAATATTGAAATAAAAAACTTTAGATTTAATTATTTAAACGGTTTTAAGTAGTCCTATTCTACCTTTTGAGACTGCTAATTAAAAAAAAGTATTGCTTGTTACTAGTTTTAATTTTAAATGTAAAATGTCTGTTCAAAATGACTGTCAAAATGAGCGTCGGCCAAATGGCCATTCATTTATCTGATCGGTGTCTGTCGGCCTTGTCCATCTTTTCGGCCCTAATGTCCGTACTGTGTCCGTCGGCCAAATACAATCAAATATTTTAAAAATATTAATTACAGTAAAACAAATATTGAAATAAGAAAACTTTCCGTTCGGCCAGATTTAATTATTTAAACACTTGATGTTCAATGGTAATTATTAGTCCTATTCTACCTTTTAAGACTGCTAATTAAAATACTTAAAGTATTGCTTGTTACTAGTTTTACTTGTACTTTTTCGGTGAGATGTCCGTCTGACAAATGTCTGTTCGGCGAAATGACTGTCAGCCAAATGAGCGTCGGCCAAATGTCTGTCGCCTAATGTCCGTCGGTCAAGTGTCCGTTCAGCCAAATGCCAAATGTCTGATCGGCCAAATGTCCCGTTCGGCCAAATTCGCCATTCCATTGGCCAAATGTCTGTTCTTTCCAAAACTGTCCGATCGGCCAAATGTCTATTCGCCGCCCAAATGTCCGTCGTCCGTCGGTCATGTGTCCGTCGGCCAAATGTCTGTTCGGCCAAATGTCCGCTGGCCAAATGTCTGTTCGGCCAAAAGACCGTTGGCCAAATGTCTGTTCGGTCAAATGTCCGTTGTTCAAATGTCCGTCGGTCAAATGTCCGTCGGTCAAGTGTCCGTTGGCCAAATCTGTTCGTTGGCCAAATGTCTCTCGCCAAATGTCCGTTTCAATCCGTTCGGCCAAATGTCCGTTCCATTGGCCAAAATGTCCGTCGTCGGTCAAACTGTTTCGTTCGGCCAAATGTCTGTTCGCCAAAATGTCCGTCGGTCAAGAGTCCGTTCGGCTGTTCAAAATGTCCATCTGTTCGGTCAAATGTCCGTTCGGCCAAATGTCTGTTCGCCCAAATGTCCATTGGCCAAATGTCTGTTCGCCAAAATGTCCGTCGGTCAAGTGTCCGTTCGGCCAAATGTCTGTTCGCCCAAATGTCCATTGGCCAAATGTCTGTTCGCCAAAATGTCCGTCGGTCAAGTGTCCGTTCGGCCAAATGTCTGTTCGCCCAAATGTCCATTGGCCAAATGTCTGTTCGCCAAAATGTCCGTCGGTCAAGTGTCCGTTCGTCCATTGCCAAATGTCTATTCTGAAAAATGTTCGCCCAAAAATGTCCATTGGCCAAATGTCTGTTCGCCCAAATGTCCATTGGCCAAATGTCCATTCGCCAAAAATGTCTGTCCGTTCGGCCAAATGTCTGCCCCCAAATGTCCGTTGGCCAAATTCGTCCGTCGGTCAAGTGTCCGTTCGGCCATGTCCTGTCCGTCCAAATGTCTGTTCGCCCAAATGTCCGTCGGTCAAGTGTCCGTTCGGCCAAATGTCTGTTCGGCCAAATGTCCGTCGGTTCAAAATGTGTCCGTTCCGTTCGGCCAAATCTGTCTGTTCGTCTGCCAAAATGTCCGTGTCCGGCCACGACAAATGTCCAAAATGTCTGTTCAAAATGTCACTTCCGGGCCAAATGTTCAAATGTCAGCAACAACCAAAATGGATATCCGTTCGGCCAAATACTAAATGTCCATTTAAATGTCTAATTGAAAATAATAGCGTTCGGCCAATCAAATGATATTGATCGCCAAAATTTCCCCGTTCTAATATTGGCAAATAAAATGATTCCGTTCGGCCATCAAATCCTGAAACGAACGATGACAATGAACTTGGGAAACCTGTTTTCCTAAAAAATCTATTTAAGAGAAATATTTTTTAAAAATTTCTTTCTGACAATACTAATTGATATTTGGTCAATGACTTTCAAAATGTTTCCTTATAAGGAAATGGATATTATTGCCCTTACCTATATAAACCAAACTGTTAGAAAATCCTGAAACGCATTTTTTCCTAAAAAATCTATTTAAATTTTTAAAATTTTTTCTGTTTCAGAAAATGTTTTTAACGAGGTGCAGAATCAAACTGTTACGGTTTGCCGTTTCGTTAAGGATTTTAAGCGATATTTGATACGTCATATTGTGTGTCTATTGACAAGTATTCTCGAAGGAGGCAAGACCTTAAATGAAACCTTAGGCTATTAATACTTCCGCCGACATTATTACACCTTGAACTAATTACATCTGTCTCTATCAAATATCATTTGGCAAGGTTTAATCAAGAAGTTCTAAGAGTTTTGTTTATTGTGGCCAGCACATCAGAAGTAATGTTTAAGCATTCACGGTAGGCAGTTGGTTGAATCTACCAGAACTTTGGAAGAAATATCTTCTGTTATTCGAATGCTGACAAGGAAGAGACGAATTCTTAGAAATATATAAATTATAGGGAAAAAGATATTTACTCTAAAGGCTTTTACAAATATTTTTCTACTTCTCTGTCTATCACGTATATACACGGTTAATATATTCGATAAATTGTAATCGATAGTACAAAAATCCTACGCCACAGAATCAGTAAAATAACATCTACAAATATTGTAAACCTGAACCATAAAAAAATAACTTACTTCCATTCAGACAGCTTCTTCTCCAGAATTGCTACAACATGGAATGAGTGTTTATTCTTAAAATAGTATATTAATGATATTTAGCTACCCCCACGAGGGTCACATGTGGCACAAGGCCGGGTTTAATGTGGGGATCTCCGAGCCCGTAGGCTCGGCTAAAAATATTCCCTCTTTGAACCCGCATAAGCGGGTTCAGGGGCAGTCAACCACCCCGAACGAGACTCTGCCCTTCGGCGGAGACTCGTCCGGGTTCCCGAGAGCAGAGAGTTAGACTGTTACTTAGCCCGGAGCCAAGCCGAGTTCCAAGTAGTTCAGGATGTGACACAAGGTCAGTTTTTAAAGTGGGGAACTCGAATGTTTCCACTCGGGCCGCTGGTCTAAACCTGGTCTTAGCTGGTCATAGCTAGTCCAAGCTGGTCAGAGCTGGTCTAAGCTAGTCCTAGCAGTGATACTTACCAGCCCAGGGACGAGCCCTGTGCCAGGTAAGTATCCAAGTATATTAATAAAATAGATAAATCGGTGTACTATTATTTATGCTAATGGACCGGTGACGTCAAATTTGACGGCAATAAGAAATCTATTATGAGTAATACGCATGATATTGTAAATAATTTTCGTTTAATACAAGTATAGTTTTCTTATTTAAAATAAGTCGTTGTTAACGTTAATAATTGAACAGTGTACACTTTATAAACACCTAAGAAAAGATATTATCGTATATTATCCTTATAAACGTTACATATTTACAAGCAAAATTATGTTTACTGCAAAGCACGATATTTTTTGTGTAAACTTTGAAAGGTCTGAGTATTTCCTTGAAAGTCCGTAGATTCAATTTTATTTTTCGTCCTACTAAAAGCAACGTATCATCAGATATTTCTTTTAATTTATTTAATTTTTTCTCAAGCTTTTACCAAATTACGCAGGATAGGCTCTGAATCGTAACATAAAATCTTGATTAAAACTATTTAATTATTTAATTGTATAAGTTTTTAATTGTTATCATAATATAAAGTAAGGATGGAGTATGAAATTAAAAAAACAAACTCTATCAATGACTAATGATTTATTACAAAAATTGTTCCCGGGTCTTTTTTTAATTATAATTTTTTAAAAATTTAAAATGAATTTCTAAAAATGAACAAATCATTCTTGAAGATATATGCGACGTATTATATATACGAACCCTCTTCGACAACGATATCCAGTACGCGTAAACGGACTCAAGTTAGCACGGCACCGGGTGAGTCATCGTTATTTCACCACTGCCCCCTCAATTGTTGCAATACAAACAAACGTATATATATATATATATATATATATATATATATATATATATATATATATATATATATCAAATCTAATGAGAACGAAAATAATATAAATTCTAAAGTTCACAGCATTAATTCAAAGAAGGGCTCAATACCAAGAGCAGAGCAATAATTATTTATTATAATTTTTACATACGGACAAAAACAACTTACTCGCTACAAAGATGCATTCTTGCTTCGATGCGGATGCATCTCCACTGGTGAGAACCAGAACAAGAATGCATCTTTGTCCGTATGTAAAAATTACATTACATAATACACACACACACACACACACACACACACACACATATATATATATATTATTTAACCGGAGGTCTAGATATACTGATGAGCTGTGATAAATCGAAACAGTCTGTCTGTGGCTGACAATATATATATATATATATATATATATATATATATATATGTGTGTGTGTGTGTGTGTGTGTGTGTGTGTGTGTGTGTGTGTGTTTATAATATAAAATATTATAATAGGAAGTCAAAAAATAAATAAATAAAAAAAGGAGGTGGACGCCTAGAAAAGCGTAAACACGAAAAAGTGCTCGATGGAAAGCTATAAAATATAAAATGCAAAGCGAGATGACGTCGAAAAAATCACTCACAACCACGGTACCCGGGTTTGGATCGCTCGATCTCCTTAGGCAGGTTGAAAACTGAAAAATACTGAATTCCACAACAAACTTATAGAACACCAGAGTCTGACTCTCGCCATTCTAAGTCCCACTCCTACCAGTACCACCCGGGTAGCATGGTTGCATGGTTTTTGAGAGATTTTTCCATATATATATATATATATATATATATATATATATATATATATATACTAGTAATAATCTTATAAATGTAAGAAATTATAGTCGTCTGGAAAACCTTCGGTGTCTTGATTTGCAAATAATCAAACCAATACCAAAGGGAAAAAAGGTATAAAAAAAGAAAGAACAAACAACATGTACGTCAGCCGAAAATAATCGTCTAGCATCCAAGTCCAAAGCCCAAATAAAAACAGCCAGATACGAGTAAGCAAAACAACTAAATAAAGTGCTCAATACGCTAAGTAGAGCTAATTAAACCTAAAGAGCCAGACAAACCTACCAAGGTTTCACCCACGCAGATCGTCAGGGAATGTCAGAGAGCCGACATTCCCGATGTCATTTGATACCAATCTGTCTTTTCCACAGAATTCATCTGGGAATTTAACTATATTGTCGACATGGAAAAAAAAATAATAATCCCTTACTATAAAGGTAATTTACATTAACCAGAAAAAAGGCTTAGACACAAGCGTCTATCTTTTTAATTTTGAATTTTAATGTCACTATAACAACAAAAACATTTCGATTTCATTTTTGCCCTGAAAAAGTCGGAAGACGAAACGCGTCGGCAAAATGTATGATTTTTTTCCAATTGTCATTTGATACCATATATATATATATATATATATATTGCGTATATATATGATAAATATGAACTTGTAAAAATGTTTATATTTATCACGCAATAAATAATACACGAATATAGACATTTTATTACGCTAACATTTGATGAATCAGACACACGCTCAAACACCAATAGATAAACACAGAATGCCCACAAGAATTAAGAAACGTTTATATGATTGCTAATGACAAAACCAATGAACACGTGTTATCAGGACGACCAATGAAATCAACCAACATAGAATTCGAAAATATTGGAAGACATTTCTGCGTTGTTTATTTCCGATAACTTTTTGGTGAAGTGAATTAAATAACGAGACATTTAAATTATAAAGTTTTTCTTTGTCTTTCCTTATTTAATCAACTACAGCAAATAAAGATAATTGAACAGAGATGGACTGCGCTCGGGTTGTATTGTCAAACACCACAAAATTCTAAAACACCAAAACATTAACCTAAGAACTCGAACCATGTTCTTAGCCCTTTCACCCCTTTGATCCTTGAACAATTTAACCCTTCTGCCAGTGCTCCTGAGTTCGCAAATAATTGGTATGTAATGTTTCACGGCAGACATAAAAATTAGTTACAAGTGTTTACACGGTGGCTGGGCATGACGTCATTTTCTCTACCACTGTTCAATCAGTGGCTTGGCATGACGTCATTTTCTCTACCACCGGTAAATCTCTGGTCAGGGCTCAAAGGTTTAAGCAACGGTTTACGTAGGAGCGAATGAAAATAGCATGATACACTTAGCAAACCTGAAACCTTTCAATCCAACCAACATTGGTGAAAGAGATTAACCCTTTCAGCCCTGCGTTCCTGAACAATTTTAACCATTCTGCCTGAGCTCCTAAGTCAAAATTCGTAAATAATTGGTATTTAATGTTTCACTGTAGATACAAAATTAGTTTCAAGTGTTTAACCACTCTTCAACTGATAGTTGGGCATTAATTCATTTTTTACCATTGTTCAACTAGTGGCTGGGTACTACGTCAATTTTCTCTACCACCGGTAAAGCGGTGGTCAGGGGTCAAAGTGTTAAATAGCCTTGTTATGTATATTAGGCATGGTACTCAGCAAGTCCAGAAATATCTAAAATGCCAGCTGTATGCAACCAAGTGACTGAACTCGATAGGATTTATAGAGAACTATGCTTCTTCGGACCTCGTAGGCTGGCGCTACAGAATCACCAACAAAGAAACTGTACCAAATTACAGAGATCTCATCAATTTGAGACTTTCAACAGCAGCAACGTCTAAGACGAATAGCACACGTAACTCGAAAATAAATTAATGACGTAATCAAGATGTTGACGCCCCATGTTACTTTAAAAAATAATTTAGGAAATAAAGCCCTCATCAGTAGATGAAGGAACCACAACGGTTTTTAGACTTGAAATACCCATTTTCATAAAAAAAATAATTGTTTTAACAAAGATTTTTATAAATTTTAACAGGGACAAGCACTGGCTGTTCGATCAATGAATTCTAAAAGTGTCCTTATAAGAAAATGGTTAATATTAACGACTAGCCTAGAAGCTGCCCTTCGGGCGGACTTTGAAGTTAGCTACTGCGGAGGGCTTTTAGACCTTTAGACTTTTATATTCAGCATCCTAATTACGTAAAAGTTATAAGAATTTAGAAATAATAAAAATGTTTTATCATTATTAGACAGCTTAATTCGGCATAATCTTTCTTCGTATACGCGATAATCGCTCTCTGTAGTTTATTTACATTTATTTTGTGTGCAACTGTATTTCCTTTTAAAAATCACCATTCTTTATGCTCCTTTCACATAAAGCACTCTTAAAAGAGATTAGGGAACCCAAACAACGTAATATTTCGAATACGTCACTGCACGCGTGATAGAAAAAGAAAAAAAACAACATATGAGCAACATACCGTGCTCCACTAAAGTTTTAATTACAGTTTGATTAGACGATACCAATTGCGACGAAAAGTGAAATTAAAGTTAAAGCTTTAATAAAGATTTTTAAAAACCTCTCACTCTGTTCAATATCTAAATTTAACTTTAAATGAGTGATTTTTTCTTAAAGTTTCAATCGTGCGTAACTACAGTAGTTATTACCTGTTACTCCAGGTTGTTTATGATTAGTCGAGGTCGAAAAACAGACAGACGGACGGACACACGTAAACTGCGCTTTATTTATATAGATGAGATATATTTATTTATTTATATAGATAAGTTTAAGGAAAAATTTAGCTTTATTTATATAGATTAGATATATTTATTTATTTATATAGATAAGTGTTAGGAAAACTTTAGCTTTATATAGATTAGATATATTTATTTATTTATATAGATTAGTGTTAAGAAAACTTCAGCTTTATATAGATTAGATATATTTATTTATTTATATAGATTAGTTTAAGGAAAAATTTAGCTTTATTTATATAGATTAGATATATTTATTTATTTATATAGATAAGTGTTAGGAAAACTTTAGCTTTATATAGATTAGATATATTTATTTATTTACATAGATTAGTGTTAGGAAAACTTTAGCTTTATTTATATAGATTAGATATAGTTATTTATTTATATAGATTAGCTTTAGGAAAACTGTAGCTTTATTTATATAGATTAGATATATTTATTTATTTATATAGATTAGTTTAAGGAAAAATTTAGCTTTATTTATATAGATTAGATATATTTATTTATTTATATAGATAAGTGTTAGGAAAACTTTAGCTTTATATAGATTAGATATATATATTTATTTACATAGGAAAACTTTTTAGTGTTAGGAAAACTTTAGCTTTTTTTATATAGATTAGATATAGTTATTTATTTATATAGATTAGTTTTAGGAAAACTTTAGCTTTATTTATATAGATTAGATATATTTATTTATTTATATAGATTAGTTTAAGGAAAAATTTAGCTTTATTTATATGGATTAGATATATTTATTTATTTATATAGATTAGTTTTAGGAAAATTTTAGCTTTATTTATATAGATTAGATATATTTATTTATTTATATAGATTAGTTTAAGGAAAATTTAGCTTTATTTATATGGATTAGATATATTTATTTATTTATATAGATTAGTTTTAGGAAAACTTTAGCTTTATTTATATAGATTAGATATATTTATTTATTTATATAGATTAGTTTTAGGAAAACTTTAGCTTTATTTATATAGATTAGATATATTTATTTATTTATATAGATTAGTTTTAGGAAAACTTTAGCTTTATTTATATGGATTAGATATATTTATTTATTTACATAGATTAGTGTTAGGAAAACTTTAGCTTTATTTATATAGATTAGATATATTTATTTATTTATATAGGTTAGTTTTAGGAAAACTGTAGCTTTATTTATATAGATTAGATATATTTATTTATTTATATAGATTAGTTTTAGCAAAGCTGATACAACACTTAATATTTAATTGGCGCCCCACGTTGGTAGGACGTGACACGTGGTTATTTTAATGTGCGGATCCCGAGCGCGTGCACACACGGCCCGGGTTCAAAAATAGTCCAGTCTCGCAACAGTCGGTCGCGCCTGCATCGGTACGACTATCGATTCCCATCACTTTAGAGGGGAGGTACCGGAACAGATCATCCCTCGATATTTTTTTTTTTTTTTCATTTTTCGCGCAGACAACTGACTTGCGCTCTGTCCGAAGACAGGGACTGAATTGAGAGACAAAACACAATTTACCCGCCCGATAGCTGATACTACACTTTGATCCTTGCCAATCAATTGTGAGTGAAGAAAAGCGTAACTCGAATAGCTCTAGCCGTTTGGTGAATGAATGTCTATCATTTCCCTCTAAAGAAACGGTTAATATGACCATTAGCATTGCCATTACGTATGTATGAATATAATTTTGAAACCAACTTGCGACGTCTTTTTTTGTCTTCCTCGCCATTAAATTTATGGTAATATTCTCTGACTAAAAGACACAAGAATGGAATGAACCAATGTGGATATTTTTTTCTTTTTATATATATATATATTTTATTCTTTATAGACTTCGTTAAAAATGTCTATATTTTGACCATAAAGCTTCTATATCAATAAAATGGCGAAATTAAAAAGCAATCAAATCATCTTCCAGTGGATGCTATCGATACATTTGAAATTGAAAATGTGTACGTATAAGTGTATAAGTACAAACTGTGATTTCATTATTTACATAAAACTTATGCATTATTGTTTAATAACGATTCTTTAGACATTGCTTTAAGTTTCGAATAAGATTCGGCTTTCGAGATAATCCGAACAAGCAAATATGCTTTAAAAGCAAGTATAGCCTTGCCTAGCTATGAAGCTCTCCATAGCCGAGCGGTCAAAGCACACCAAATTAGACTGTGGTTTCTCCCACAAAGGGAGACGCATATGCTTACCCTGCTGGAAAATACCTATCTTTTTTCTCGAGTACGCGGGTTTATTTGTTTTGTTCGCGGAATATTAACATCGTTATGGGTCATTTAATGCCGAAATTTAATTCTCTTGAGAGCATTAGTAATTTCAGTATCTCTATATTTCTTAGATGAGGTATGACGTACATTATTTACATTATTCAGACTATTGTCCTCATCTTTCTGGCCATATTTATTATAACGTTTCGGCCGTTGTAGGCCCCGGGCTTCTTCAGGCGTCGAACTGAACCTTTTATTTCGTTCACTGGGGTAGACTGTTCTAGTTTCACGTACCATGTTTAATGGATGTCAGTTATCAGTTATCTCCTGTTACAAGTACACATGACACAGTTAGTTAGTTAGATCCAGTGACAGGACCCAAAGAGTGTGAGTTCAATATCCGGTTAAGGCAGTGGAGAACTTTCAAAGGGAAATTAACGGATGGTCTACTCAAATACAACTATCCACTAGAAATAACGTCTGAACTAATATATATATATATATATATATATATATATATATATATATATATATATGTATTTTGTTATTATAAAACGCAGTGTTTTGTGTGTGTGTGTGTGTGTGTGTGTGTGTGTCTGTACGTTTATATATTGGATCGGATTTCCTACATTTTTCAACCGATTTCAACAAAACTTCACAGGACTGCGTAAAATTACCTTGCGGTGGTTCTAACAGCGCCCAAAATTGGAAAAACACAATTGTTTTTGCACGAAATCAATTTGAAAACACGATAAAACACGATTATGTCACCAGAATGAAAGGGGGACAACTCATATCGAGTTATACTTATTATAAAACCCAGGTTGTTTGTGTGTGTGTGTGTGTGTGTGTGTGTGTGTGTGTGTGTGTGTGTGTGTGTGTTCATTTATATATGGGATCGGATTTCCTACATTTTTCAACCGATTTCAACAAAACTAGACATTTTTTGGCAGATAGTGTTTCTTATTGTCTTGCACACTTTTTTCTTTATTTTTACATTCAGAATGCTTTAAAAATTCCATTTACAAGACAATTGTTTATAATAAAATTCTATTCAATCGGTAGACTCATAACGATTGAAAACAATGTTTCTGTTTGAGTTTGGGTTTGACCAATTCGTAAAAAAAAACAAAAACAAAACAAAAAAATATATAATTAAGACATGCGTGTCCGTCAACCTTAAACAATTTTTTCAGTCTTTATGATGGTCGATACTTGATCTATCTCTTACTGTTACATCCCCGGGCAACGCCGGACTCTACTGCTAGTATATATATATATATATATATATATATATATATATATATATATATATATATATATATCGCTTTTGCTTATCATTACTTGCCTTGATAATGTCGAATGACGAAATGCGTCAGCAAGGACTAAGTACTATTTTCTGATTGTCTATTTTATTCAAATTGTCTTTTCTACAGATATATTCTGAGAGCACACTATATTACACACACACACACACACATTATATATATATATATATATATATATATATATATATTAATAAATACACGTATACCTACGTTTGTAGTGCAACTTAAAGTTTCATTGTTTCCCAATTCGTCAGGTATATATGGCGACTGAACCACTTATTAGAGTTGTTGTTAAAAGACACAGGGTCTTATGGGAGGAACTCTAAATTATACTCAAATTCAAAGCTCAAATATAAACCCAATATATTATATATTCAAAATATAAAGTGTATGGAGAGTGATATTGGGAAAACAAAGTAAAAGAATAAATGATGCAAACTTAAAGATTATATGCTACATGTTTTTCCCAGTCAATTTTATGATGGTAATAATGGGTGTCTTTTGGCGGTACAAATTTTATTTTCTTTAAAAACGAATATTTAAAAATAGATATGCACATAATATATATATATAAATATATTTAAACAAGGGGGAATGATCGAAAAAATATATTAATCACCGTAAAGTAATGGATCAAAAATTTATTAATAACAGCAAAAACTAACCAGTTAGCGTTACTCGTTCTTCTTGCCTCAATCGATCTAAAGAATATAAATGTATGAACAGAGATTTATCATAGTAGCTAGTAGAACCCATTCGTATTACAATTTGAATGTGGTTGAGACTATGCGTATTAAGTCCAAGCAACCTTCCCCTGAGTGCAAAAGAAATGGTTGCTGTATTTTATCTGTAATATATATTTCATATTATTCCGTGGTATTTTATCTAACCACTGTTTTAGTCACTGTGCACATATTTATATATTTGTTCTCGGTAAATTTGCTTTTTAAGCCCCGCTCTAAATATTTATTATTTTTTCCCAAATCGTTATATTTCCGTGTAAATGAACATGCTGAACTCGAATTAACAATTAAATTATTAATAAAGTGTTATAAATAGAACTACACTAATCAAAAATGCAATACGGTAGTGCGTAGTGATTTCTGCGACAAAATTCTGTAAAAGAAGTAAATAGGCCAGAATTTATGCTTGCGCCAAGGAAAAATAACCGGAAGTGCTCCGCATTGTATTAGTGAAAACAAAACCAGTAATGGCGGAGGAATGACCGAGAAAAATCCCATTTTTTCTTATCGATAACTCAAAACCGGTAGTTTTGTTTCATAATTTAATTGTTAATACGAGTTCAGCAAGTACATTTACACGGAAATATGACGATTTGGGAAAATATTTATAGATATTTTAGCGCAGGACTTAAAAAGCAAATTTACCTTGTTCTCGATTGAGTTCTGAAGAGCGATAACCGGAGTGCTTTTTTTGTTTCATGTTTTTAAGCCGTTTCGATTCACTCCGATCAAGTTTTTAAAATATATATATATATATATATATAAATTATTCCAAAATTTGGCTGAAGATGAAACAGAACTAATGCTTTTAATTTAATTATTTAATTGAATTTGAAATTTTTAGCTTCGGTTTTTCAAACATGGTAATTCCTCTGCAGCAAAGAAACGATATTTTAAATCAGTTAATTTATAATATTTATGCTCTGTAAATTTACATTGAGGACTGTTTTGTAAAAATAGATATATCAATAAGGACACCGGATTATATATCTTACAGTTCTTTCTTTTTTATTATTATAATATATATATATATATATATATATATATATATATATATATATATATATATATGAAATACTTGGGAAATAAAAGTGTCTCTCACTGTGTATTTGTTGCCTTATTTAATTGTAAAAATATTCATGAATATGAAAAAGTAAGCAGACATAATGTTTGTAATTTATTTAATCAGACATGCCTAAAAGAGAATTTTATATATATATATATATATATATATATATATATATATATATATATATATATATATATTTTATATATATCGCCGCCCACGTGACGACAACGTGACCATGTTTTAAACGGAGCGCTGATCTTATAAAACTTTCAGTTATTTGTTTGGATAAGTCTTGTTCTTATGTACATCGTCTTTGTCATGTTGTATTGATAATGTTATAATTTATGAATATGTCCTGAAGATGGTTTATTAGACCGAAACGTCAGACGCTGACATATTAACATTAAAACAGCATAATTGTATATAATATATTTTTGTTTTTTTTATATTATTTTTCTTCATATATATATATATATATATATATATATATATATATATATATTTCTCTATATATATATATATAATTGATTTTATTTATTAATCCGGCATATTTGTACTATTTTAAACTTTGTTTTAAAGAGATACCAATATCTGAAGAGATATCTGTTTATTTTAAACAGTAGTTTATTTCGTCTACCTTTCGAGTCATATTATTATACAAAATAGACCCACTGGTCAGATTCGAAATTGCGTCACCTTTTGGAAGAGAAACTGTCGTGTTTTAACCCCTCGGCTATGAAGCATGTCTGATCAAGTGACAGCTTTGCCCGCAAAGAATGACGCAGATTCGAATTCTATCGGAGAGTGAAATTCCTTTAATAAGATTTCAATAATATTTAGGCGGACAGACGAAATAAAATACTGTTTAATATAAACGGTGTGTCTACTCAGATTGAGTAACAAAATGAAAATAACGTTGTTTCGCTATATATATATATATATATATATATATATATATATATATATATATATATATATATATATTCCATATTATATATTTACAAGTAATATATATATATATATATATATATATATATATATATATATATATTTTCCTAAAATATATAATATGCATCATATATATATATAAAATATATTATATATATTTATTTCAATGTATATTAATATATATATATATAAAAATTTTTCATATCATATATATATATATATATATATATATGTGTAATATTATATATATATTAATATATATATATATATATATATAACATGTCAATATATAATTATACATCATATATATATATGATGTCTGTTATATATTTGAAAATATATATATATATATATATATATATATATATATATATATATATATATATTTCCATATATTATATATTTATATATATATATATATATATATATATATATATATATATATGTATATTATATATTTATATATATATATATATATATATATATATATATATATATATATATATATTCAAACAGGTTTTGTTAAATAATTTATTAATATCATGCCGATTAGCTTTTTGTGATCCTTAAAATTCACGGATTAATTTATATAAGAGAATTAAAGACCAAAATATAGAAAGTCGACTATGAGTACAGCAACAAAACACTTAAATGCTTACTTAAAAAAATTATATATGTATGAGCAAAAGTGGAAGAGTTACTTCCCTTATACCGGAAAAAAAAAGCATGAACCTAGACTTTTGAAATCTAGAACGCTACATAAGCTGTAACAACGGACAGTTGAAATGTTTCGAATTTACAAAAATAAATATGCATACTCAGAGACAATCCCCTGAATATGGTCTCAGATTAGTACTTGGGAGAATACAAACTATTTGAAAGAAAATTTTGGTACTTTTCTTAATCAGTTTTCTAAGCCAACTCAGAAATTAATCCGTGAAATTGAAAACATCACAGCGAAAACTAATCGATATAATATATCTAAATTATCTAACCAAACCTGTTTGACTGAAAATATGCTAAAAAAATATATATATATATATATATATATATATATATATATATATATATATATATATATATATATATATATATAATACATTAAAAGGTTAGAGGTCAGAGTTGAATCAGACCAGGAAACAGTGGTATTAAAATGTTCTCAGTACATATATGAAAGAATAAAATAAAAAGTAAAAATAACATAGAATTTTAACCTCTTTTAAACACATCCTTCTCCTTTTCCTTTTCTTTTTCACACAGCACCATGCATTTTGTTTATTTATTTTTGAAAAAATAATATAGCATTCATTAGTTTTTTTTTTTAAACATAAAGTTTTAAGAGATCATTTGATAAAATTACCTGAAGATTTTTAAGTTTGAAACTAAGGTAGCGGATTTAACTGAAATTTTGATTTTCTTTGAATATATATATATATATATATATATATATATATATATATATATATATATATATATATATAGTTAAACCTACTCATTGTATTGAGCACTTTATTAATTACTTTGTATATACTTAATATCAGGTTTTTTTTTTGGGTCTTGAACTCATATGCTTCACGCAAAAATGAAACGATTATTATCAGATAACGTATTTTGTTCTTCGTTCTTTTAATTTTTTATACCTTTTTTCCTTTGGTATTGGCTTATTTATTTGCAAATAAATACACCGAAGGTTTTTCAAGCGAGTATAGATTCTTATACTTATAAGATCTCTATTAATAATAATAAAAATTCTCTATGTTAAGGTTTAATCTCCTCCCCATCATATTTACACTCTCTAAAAATTTGCTGTTTTTATTTCCGGAGTTGTTTTTTGTTGTTTTCCTTTTTTTGAATTTTGTAGGTCTGATGAATTGATCGTATTTACGATTCCAATGGAATAAATTATGACCATGGAATATTAGTGTTTAAGCCAAATTTATTATATCCTTACTTTGTCCTAGACATTGAGTTCTACCTGGATTCTTCCTCTTGGAAAATTTTTTCTGAAAATATATGATGTATGGGTATTTATATATTTTGCATATGTATGTATATTTACCACTAATATTATCTATCTATCTATCTATCTTATCTATCTATCTATATATATATATATATATATATATATATATATATATATATATATATATATATTCAAATAATTTAGTCATATCATGTCAAGGTAGTTTTCATTGTGATTCTTTTGAATTTTGCAGATTAATTTCTTGGTAACCTTAGAAAATTGATTAATTCTAATTAAAGAATTATCTAAAATTTTCTTTCAGATAGTTTTTATCTGAAAGAAAATTTTGGTATTTTTTTTTAATCAATTTACTCAACCTACCAAGAAATCAATCTTTGAATTTGAAAGGATCACAGATAAACCCAATGAACATGATATGTGTAAATTATTTAACCAAACATGTTTAAAATAAAATATGCTGCTAAATATACATTTTATATATATATATATATATATATATATATATATATATATATATATATATATATATATATATATATATATATATATATATATATGTGTGTGTGTGTGTGTGTGTGCGTATGTGTTTATAAACGCAAATAATTTTTACTTTATGCATTCATTGTTCCTATATTATTGAAAAACAGTAAAGTTGTTTTCAAATTGAAATAGGCTTTTATTTTTTCTTTTGATGTTCGTCTTGTGTGTAAGTCTGAATATAATTTGCTCCTAAATCGTTTTTTTCTATTGAAGGTGTAGGATGTAGTCGTCTCCATGGCTTTCTAAATGCAGACCCCCGCGGTTATTGTTCGTAAATGTTTTCATCATGATTTTTTCGCTTCGCAAAAAGAACGGGGGAAATATTGTTATTACATTTGAAAAGCACAATCACCAACTTTAAAATGTATTTTCTTCAGTTTTTTTTAAAACCTGTTTACAGAATTTAATACTCAACCTGATGCAGTTACTTAGACATTTAAACAACACATATATGGAAACGAATCACAAGCCCGACGAATATAGAAATATACAGATAGATTGATTTTAAATTCTATCAACATACATATATATATATATATATATATATATATATATATATATCGAGGGTGACTGATATGTTGATACAAATTGTTAAACCTTACACCCTCTATTGGACTGGTTGCTTTAGCAGTTTCCATAGTAATTAATTCTGCGAATGAATATGCTTATAAAGATGCGTAAACTTCAAAATTAGTTATTCCAAAAATTTCGCTTGAGGATGAAATGGAGCTTTTGGCTCTTGTTTTTGAAACAAGAGAACTCTTATGTAGCAAAGGAATCATATTTTTTAAAAATAATTATAATCATATATATATATATATATATGTGTGTGTGTGTGTGTGTGTGTGTGTGCAAATATATAGAAAAATAGGAAAGAAGACAGGTAAATAATCCGAAGTTCCTTGGCTTGTTTCCGAGGGTGACTGATTTGTTGATACAAATTGTTAACCCTTTCGCCCGCTATTGGACTATTCACTTTAGTCGTTTCCATAGTAATTAATTCTGCGAATGAATATGCTTATAAATATGCTTCAAGATTAGTTATTCGGAAAAATTTCGCTTGAGGATGAAACAGAGCTTTTGGTTCTTGTTTTTTGAAACATGAGAACTCTTATGTAACGAAGGAATCATATTTTTTTAAAAATAATTATAATTATAATTTAGACTCTACTTTTGTATTGAGCACTGTTTTTTTTTAAATAAAAACAAAAATACTAAAGTATTTCGAGTTATTTACCTAACATGTTCTTTCTTATTTTTTCTATATATTTGCACCCCACCCCAAATTTACACACACACACACACACACACATATATATATATATATATATATATATATATATATATATATATTAACAAAAACGAATTTGTTAAAATGTCCCCACCATATCTATGATCACTCTACTACATCTCAATTTTCATAAGGTAGTATTCATATAAAATATAAATTTTATTGTAACTTAATGTACGATAATGGATTATATGTAATATTGATTAACAATTCAACTAGAAAAATTCTAAATATATATAAATGTACACCATGTCATAGGAGATGATTCCATCTTAAATAAATCAACAATGTTTTGCGACAAATTTTAACTTAAATTTGAGTTTTTTTTCTTGCTAAAAAGCTGAATAATTTTAACACATTCAACATTATGAATAAAAAAATATTGAATTTTATGGAGTGTTGTTATTTTTTAAGACTTAATATGAGCAAAATATATTCACGGACTTGGACGAACAAAAAAGACCTCGTGAACCTTTTCCATTCTTCAATAGTCAGTTATGCTTAGTTTTCATTTATAACGTATAAAATTGTACTTAAAAAAAGCAAATTTTGATAAGATATAGAGGGTCACAAAGCACTGCCCGGAGTCACCAATGAGATTTGGCCCTGACACAGTTGCGGTAAATTTTCACGGGTATTACGCACCTACTAGATTTGAATATATTAAATATTATAAAACATAAGAAAAAAAATTTTGTTTTGTGAAAAATTGTCATTTATTTATTTTTCATTTATCGTCTCAATGAGAAAAGAAAACCAGACGTTTCCGAAAATTAGAAA
The DNA here is from genome assembly GCA_903632075.3 of Acanthosepion pharaonis. NCBI lineage: Eukaryota > Metazoa > Mollusca > Cephalopoda > Sepiida > Sepiidae > Acanthosepion > Acanthosepion pharaonis. The sequence goes on along the minus strand of CAHIKZ030002283.1, from coordinate 104,462 downwards.
AATTTTCAGAATCTTTCTAGGCATGCTAAAGTTTTATCAAAAAAATATTTCTAATATAAATAAATAAATTATAAAAATTATTCTATTTAATGTTTTCATCTGTCGAATTGCGGTCTGTTATATATATATATATATATATATATATATATATATATATATATGTATGTATGTATGAAAGAAATATATTTTTTAAGGTGTTTCACATGAATTTACGGGATAAAAATTATCAATTAGATAGATAAAAATGTGTAAAATATGTAAATGAACATTGAAAATCAACACTTGAAAAAAGCATAATTTCGACATCTCTGTTTTTATGCTAAACATAATATATATATATATATATATATATATATATATATATATATATATATTATATATGTGTGTGTGTGTTGTGTGTGTGTGAATACCACTTTAGAGACCATTTTTATAAATAACAGACTATCATCACTGTCTTGTTCATACTATTACTAAATATATAAATGTACATAATAATTAATCTTTTAAACAATGGCTTATGTTTTTCCCAATATTAGATTCATTAAAAATATGGATCAATATTGTAATTTTCTTTTTTTAAATTTAATAAAAAGTTATTAAAAAATTCAAATTATGAAAAAATTTATTTAAAAATAATCACAACACTTGTCCATATTATTTACTGAAAGATGTATGAATATATATATATATATAACTAATTCATCATTTCTCTCGAACCAATCTTAATTGTTTTAAACAACTTTCACGCAGAACATTTTCTGCCCGTTCAAGAAAGACATTAATTACTAAACATAAAAAAGAGAATGTCTCATATCGAGAATATTTAACATCGAAAAATGTGTGAAAAAAAATTCTGTTATTTTTAATAATATGTGGAAATCTTCAATTTTTTTGCAGAAATGAAGGTCGAAGACTGCAAATAAGTGTAACAAAAAAAATTATGTAAAATAAAGCCTTTTATTTTTTTTTTAAAAATCCACATTAAACCAAAAAATCGTTTACGGTTTTCTCTTCTTTTTATTTTCTACAAAAATTTCTCTCGTTGAACTATTATAACCTCTTCCTTTATATATATATATATGGTGGAGTAATGGATATCCTTTGATTGAGAAAATCTGGAGAGCCAGTTCGAATTCCATCGAACTTCTTCTTCTCCCTCCAGCTTGGGTTTCAGCAGGACAGACTGAGTTCTTTGATAGCCTTGATGGCAACTGGTCTAGGGAAAACTCTGAATTGATAAAAACCTTTAAATAGTTTTTGAATATGCCCTTCAAAAACCTGGCTGGTCTTGCACAAAAAATTTTCACCACTATAATCAAATCTCATGTGCTGTTGTCGGTTTCTGGGAATTGATCTGTTTATTCATACCCTCATACGTCGAATTCGACGGGAAAAAATCATATTATATATATATATATATATATATATATATATATATGCGCGTAATTTATGTGTATAAATTCTTTTTTTCATTTGCTTATTTCAGTTCAAAATTTTTATTTAAAATTTATAACTTTAAATCGAACTGAAGAAAAAAATAAATTGTTGTTTAAAGACGGCTAAGTCTGATAATAATTTCATGTTAAAAAATCGGTTGACGTCAGCAAGAAAACACATCTAGACTGTATAAAAATTATATATTTTATATATATATATATATATATATATATATATATATATATATATATATATATTTTCTACTGAATTGAAATGGAAGAATCCGGCATGAAAAAAAATTTTAAACTCAGGTTACCAACGGGGAAACGAAATTGAATTTAGTAATTCAAACAACAAACCATTAAATCCAAATAAAAACTTTTTTGTTTCTAGAATAATGAAAAATCCGAATAAGAGAGAAAACAGATTGGAGTAAAAATCCACAATAATAACATTTACTTTTTGAAAATAGTGCTTTAATATTTTTAAGTAGAGCAAAATATTATTATAATATTTTTTTTATAATACATTATAACAAAAAACATTTTACATCGCTAATTAAAAAGCATTTCATGTTTAAAACCATCATTGAACTTCGTCAGCCGATCTTTTAGATAACTTATTTTCCAAATATTTTTTATTAGGAAATTTAAAAAATTCTGTACCTTTTTTCGGATGTTAAATGCTGGGGCATAATAAAGTTAAAATTATCCTCCATTCAAATATGTCTCGATTAACCAATTAAAAGCCAAATCTTGATTAAAATAGAAAAAAAATAAGGTCAGTAAATAAAAAAATCTACTTATTTTTTCATGTTTTTTTGAAAACTACATATTGACCCTTAAACCTTCATCCAACGATCGTAAAAACATTCAAGAAAAAAAAAAATTTTCCGTAATACATTTGTCGATTCCATGATGACTACAATTTTGGAAGTCTAGCAACAGGACTCTGCACCATACCACACAATTAGGAGAACCTAGTCATTGCTGTCAGATAATTTCTGAAACTGCATTACATCTGTCCACCTAACACACAGCCGCCTTGTTTATTATATGTCGGGTGCAGTTGAACGAGAGACTTTAACAAAACTCTTTGTAACACCAAAGATGAACTGAAGGTAAGAATTATATCATCATTCGCCAATTTAAAAAAGGAGTCCAACCAAAAGAGTTGCAGGAGATTCCGAAGTTGTCTTACCAAGTTCCTTCTTGAAGTCAATTCAAAAATTTATTGAACAAATTTACTTTTAGTAATTCAAGATATAAAGTGTTTTTTTTTTTTATATCTGTTAAAATGAGTCGTCAGCGTTATTTTAATCTTGGCGTAATTTAGACAACAATTTATGCATCGAAACCTATATATATATATATATATATATATATATATATATATAATTCATTTTGCTTTATACAAAGAACCTGATCCTTTATTAAATTCAAAAACCGAAATTCTAAGTAAATGAAGATACAGAAAACCTTGGTTGTTGGACTAGGTCTCCCCCACTTTTTTTATTTTTTATTTTATCTCGATTTTAATAAATGGTTACCCCCACCCTCGTTGTCTGAGTTTTCTTCCTTTTTTCTTTTTTTTTTTTGTTAGTCAAAATATATATAAATATATATAAATTCACTACTGTTAGATTGGCGGTAGGGTCTCAACATCTTACAGTTCAAATGGCCAGATCTAACCGTAAGTTCTACGCTAAGAGTTTTTCTTCAAATGATTCTCTAATCTAAAAATTTTCTGGAATACTTAAACCAGGCATCAATAATGATTTTTTTGAAATTTTTTAAATGCCGATACCAATGGTTATCTTTTCTGTTCATTATTCTATTTAATATTATTATTATTATTATTATTATTATAATCATCATCATCATTCGATTTCTGCTATGGACACACTACCTACCAAGTCTGCGGAAAGACCTAAGGCAGGTCGTGGTGTGTTGTTATGGCCACATTTCATGTTAATTTTTTTTTTTTTTTTTATCTCCGATGAAGTTGCTAGCGTTACATAGACAAAGTTCTCCTTAGTGTGTGTGCTGTACTTAATAAGACAATTTTCTGTATGTCTCTTAAGCTGGGGTTTCCAGGGATTCTTTCAATGTGTTGTTTTGTTCCATTTTTTATAATTCCAAGTGCACCTATTACCACTGGTATTATTCTTGTTTTCAATTTCCACATTTTTTCTATTTCAATTTCCAGGTCTTTGTATTTTTGATAGTTTTTCAAATTCCTTGGTTGCTATGTTACAATCCGCTGGACAAGCCATATCAATTAGTAGGCAAGTTTTTTCTTTCTGGTTTTTGACAATAATGTCCGGCCTATTTGCTTCAATTTTTCTGTCTGTGTGGATGGTATAATCCCATAGAATGGTGACATCTTCTATTTCTGTAACCGGCGCTGGCCGATGTTCATACCAGTGTTTGCTTACACATTTTCCAAAGTGTTTGCACATTGTCCAGTGTAAGTATTGCCCCACTCTATCGTGACGATTTTTATATTCATTTGGGGCAAGTATAGAACATCCTGAGATTAGATGGTCTATTGTTTCTTGGTATTTGTCACAGAACCTGCATTTTGGATCCACATTATTATGTATGATATTTGCCTGAAAATTCCTAGTGAAAAGACTCTGGTCTTGCGCTGCAAGAATAAAGCCTTCAGTTTCAGACTTTAATCCAGATGCTCGTAACCATCGATGAGTATTAACTTTATCAACATTGGGTTTATTTGCACGTTCTGGATATTGGCCATGCAGAGGTTTGTCTTGCCAGCGTTGTTTCATCTGTTCAAGGGCTTTATCCTTGGCTTTCTTTTTCATATCTTTTGCTGCAATAGTTGGTTCTTGGCTTCTGTTTTGATTTACTACAGAATCTACTAAATGTAAATGTTGTTTGTATTTACTGCCTTCTTTTATTATTGAATATTTTTTCTTTCTGTTTTCATGTTGTTTCACTAATTTTATCATCCAGTCATTTGTTGTTTCCATGTAAGTTAGTAAGCCAATAGTTGTTGTCTTGTATGACAATTCTAGCTGAATAAGACCTCTTCCACCTTCTTTACGGGGTATGTATAGACGGTCTACATCAGCCTTTGGATGATGCATCTTATACTTAGAAAGAAGCTTTCTTGTTTTAGAATCCATTTGTCTGATGTCATTTAGAGTCCAGTTCAAGATGTTGAAACTATATTGGACCACTGGGATGGCAAGGTTATTAATGGCCATAATTCTGTTCTGAGAATTCAATTCAGTTTTTAATACCAGTCGTACCCTTCTATAGTACTCTTTACGCACTATTTCTTTTCATTTTCTTATGGTGAATTCCTTCACTCTCATTTACACCTAGGTACTTATAAGCTTCTCCTTGTTCTAAATCTTTTATTGTTACAGCAGGGTCTAAACTAATAGAGGAAGTTTGTTGTAGCGATCCTCGTAAAACTGTAGCTTTAGCACATTTATCCAAATTGAATTTCATTCCAATGTCTTCACTGAAGCATTTTACAGTTTGCAGAAGACCTTCCAGCTCATTGTCATTCCTAGCATACAATTTTAAGTCATCCATGTAAAATAGATGGTTTATTTTCTTTTTTGAGCTATTTTGTAACCGCATTCTGTCTTGTTAAGTTGGCTGGTTAATGCTATAAGTGATATGCAAAATAATAAAGGAGACAAAGAGTCACCTTGAAATATTCCTCTATTGATGTTTATTTCGCCAGACTTATAGGTTCCATTTTTATGATTGAGGTAAAGTGTAGTTTTCCATATCGACATACATTGTTTGATGAAATTGATGATAACGGGTGATACCTTGTACATACTTAAAGACTTTAAGATCCAGGAATGTGGTACACTATCGAATGCTTTACGATAATCTATCCAGGCAATACTAAGATTTTTTTTTTTTCCACGGAAGCAGTTTTCCAGGATCATCCTATTAATAAGTAATTGGTCTTTACATCCGTAGCAGCCTCGTTTGCACCCTTTTTGTTCAAGTGGTAGTATGTCATTTCTTTCCAAGAAGAAATATGTCTGTTTTGTTAAAATAGATGTTAACAGTTTGTATGTTGTTGGAAGAACATGTAAAAAATCTATAGTTTTTCGGAATATTTAGAGACTATTTTTGGGTAGAAGAAAGGTAACCTCCTTTGGTCATCCATGCAGGAATTTTTTTAGTTGGATCAATAACCATTTCTTGGATTCTTTTAAAAGTTTTTTTAATGTGCTGTATTTAAAATAATATATATATTATTATTATTATTATTATTTTTATTTTATTATTATTATTAACGATTATTTATTATTATTATTATTTCATTATTATTTTTATTAATTCTCTCTTTAACGATAAAAAAATTTTTTCTAAACATTATCTTTGTTTAAGTAACTTCCTTGCATTTAAGTGGGCTTCATTACCTTTTTTCTTAAAAAAAAAAATCTGAATATTTAAAATATATATATTTATATATATTTAATAATTTATATATAATTTTGCTGTGTTGGTCATGATTAAATTTCTAAGTTTTAAAATTAAATTCCTGCATTTTTGTGTAAAATGATTACATGTCTAAATATGTGTTATTAAAGTTCTTCAGTTATTTTCTAGATAAATTGATAGATAGATAGATAGATAGATAGATAGATAGATTTTTTAAAATCAAATTAGGAAAAAGATAGATAGATAGATAGTTAATTTTATTGTTTTGTTTTTGATAGATAGATAAAGATTTGATTTTTTTTTCGATTAAAAATTGAAAGAAAGGAAGTCAAAGTTCAAAATATAGTTAGATTTTTAGATAGATAGATAGAAGCATTTAAAAGCTAAAAAAGAAAAACAAGAGAAAGGTTTTAAATTAAAATATAAAAAAAAGAAATTTTGAGATATACAGACAAAGAGAGAATGACAGAAATGAAATCAAAAAGATTCCTTGTTTGATAGATGTTTGATAGATGAAATAATGAACAGGCCGAGATAGATAGACAGAAATGAAGAGATAAATAGAGAGAAAGTGAGAAACTGACAGACAGACAGAAATGGAGTTAAAGAGATAGATAGATAGATAGATAGATTCCTTCCCAAAATACCTAAATGTCGAATTTTATTTTTAATCTAATATCACTCTATTTTTTTTTTCGTTCCATTAGTCCGTCTTTTGCACAGCAGCTTGTCGTCCAACTGAACACTGTCGTTCGTTAATTAGCTTGTCTGTTTGAGAATACTAAAATAATCTTCAAAGGGATCATATAACAGAGAATTTAAATTTTTAAGAAAAAATTTTTAAACAGAACATTATAATTGCCAACAGAAAGGATGCGCGAATTTTCTGAGACTCACGAAAAAATTTTCTCGAGATTTCATGATTGACTAGTCTACAAGATTATTTCACGATTTGTTCCATAACGAGTATAGCAGAGTGAAAGGAAGAATGCTCATGTAAAATAATTCATTTAAATAAGGTTTATTAAATTCAACCAACCAGGTCTGTTTGATTAAATATTATCGTATTTTTTTTTCTGATTTTCTAACTCGACTGTATTTTAAGGTATTTTTTTCCCAGATCTTGGGTTTTATATTATATTTTGAAACCATATAAAAAAAAATAGAAAGACGCAAGAAACATTTTAGTCACCCATTAAATCAATTTTCGATTTCAATATCACTATGGAAACTGAAATTTGAAAATAAACTAATCTTTTTATATTAAAATACTAAAATAGAAAAACACCTCATTTAACTAGAAATTAAACAAGATTAATTAACCATCATTTAATATTTAAAATTCTTTTTTGTAAAACTTTAATAAAAACTGAAGAATTAAAAGGGTTATATATATAAAGGAAAAACATATAAACATAATAATTTATAATATCGTTAATTGGTTCCAGAGGTCCCATCTTGCCCGGTCGAAAAACAGTAAGAGAAATAACCACTATCTGTAAACTGAAAAATAAAATTGGAAAATATTATTGTTTTATGTTGATGGACACGTATTCTGAATAAAATTTTTTTTTTTTTTTTACGAATTCAAACCCAAACTCAAAACAAAAACATTTTCAATCGTTTTTCTTCTAGCCATTGAATAAAATTTTATTCTAAACAATTGTCTTGAAATGAATTTTCAAGCATTCTGAATGTAAAAAAGAATTCAAAATTGGTGTTGAGCAAAAAAACATAAGAAAACACCTGTCCTGAAAAAAAATATGAAAATTTGTTGAAATCTTTATGAAAAATTGTTTTGTTTTGATTCCATATATATACACACACACACACACACACACACACACACACACACACACACACACACATATCACACATAACAAACAAACAAAATAGGGTTTTATAATCCGATAAAATGCTATGAGAAATTGTTATCTTTTTTAATGCCTCTTCGCAACGCTGAAATTGAATTTAAAAAACTATTGTGTTTTTTTGTAATTTATAGCAATAAGAACCTTTTTTAAGGTAGATTTTCCGTAATCCTGTGAACTTTTGTTCAAATAATTGAAAAATGTCACTTATTATCCGATCCAATATATAAACAAGAACAAAATCATACACACATACAAATGAATAATAATATCAATTTTAAAATTTGTAAAAATATAAAGACCTTATGCAACTGGAATTTATAAATTAGGGCTTGCGTTCATTCATATACAGGTTCGAAAATTGATGTAAATAAATATAGTTTGCGACAATAAAAATTCATGAAATTTCTATGGTCATTTCACCTCTATATTTTTTTTTTGTATGAATGATTTTGAATTTATAAATTATATTTTCATGGTATAAAATTGAAATATATATATATATATATATATATATATATATGTATGGAGGGTGTATTTGTACACATGTTATCATCCCGACAGTTCTTTGAAAAGAGGGTGAATCTATGTGTGATTAGGATTCTTTGGTAGTTAGAGCAGAAACAGTCCCTTCCCGTATTCTGGCGAAATTTTTATTTTTGATTTATTTATTTTAAATGAGTTTAAATTTTATTTTATTTAAATGCCGTCCATTTGGTATTATTTTAATTTTTTTTTTTTTATCCAAATATCTGGTTTCAGAAAGGAAGTTATTAATTTCCATGTCCTTAAGACAGTGGCGTTAATGACATAAAATGTTATGTAAATGAAAAAATGCAGAGGATTTAAACACGGGATTTTGAGTAAATTAAACTTTTTTTTAATTTATTAATTATTCATCAATTTTAAAATGGTTTTTTATTAAAACGAATAATACTGAAATGTTCGATAGAAAAAAAATAAGTTAAATATTGGAACTCATTTTCAATTAAATATAAAAATAATTTTAAAAAAAAAATATAAATTTATTAAAAACTAAATACAAAATTAAAAACTTATCTATTAAAAAAAAAAACCGCCTAAATAAAGCTTTTTTTTTCATTAAAGGTTATGGAGGCCAACCATGAGGTCCTCAAAAAAAAAAGCCTTTGGAACAATTATCCATTTTTTTAACAGTCCATTTCATCATTTATAAACTAACATCATAACAGGAAGATCCATAGATCTTCTAGGGAGTCGTAATATTTTCTGAAATGTGCCATTAACCGGAAATATTAGTGTAAAATAAAAATGGCATTTATTGTTGAATTACTTTCATCTGGGTTCGATTGACACCAAAGAAATATTTATTGACATGTTTAATAATCATTTAGAATGCATTCTGACCTTTTATACGCATTTTTTTTCTTGGCATCCAGGTTTTGTCATATATTTTGTATAATTTTCCTCTTTTTCTAATTTGCAAATAATGTATTTCCAATTTGCAAGACTTTTTTTTCAAAATATTCCATTTCACGTTAGGGCTTCTAATATTTGTCTCTTTTAATACATTTTCTATGGTTCATTCTGATACAGTGATCTTATGTCTTTCCAATTTAAATGAAAATTCGATAAGTCATCTCACGTAACCATGCTCGGCCCACTGCCATCTTCCACTTCTGTTTTTTAGATTATTTCCATATTACAGGCACCATCCAACGGAGATTTGAATCTCTGCAAACAACTTATATCTATATATATATATATATATATATATATATATATATATATATATATATATATGTGTGTGTGTGTGGTGTGTTGTTCCAACGTGAGTGTGTGTGTGTTAAAAGAAGAGAGAAACCGCAAACGTTTTTGGTTGTAATGTGGATTTTTTTAAAAAATATATTATGCTTTATTTTCCATAATTTTGCTACACGGGTTTCCGGTTTCGCGACCTTCATCAGGCGAAGGTGGATATTTCTACATATTATTAAAAATAATAATTTTTTTCTTGTGTTTTTCGATGTTAAACATTCTTTTTTCTCTTTTTTGTGTTAGTGATCCAAATGTCTTCCTTGAACTGGCAATAAAAAGTTCTTCTGCGTGAAGAGTTATAAAACAATTAAGATTGGTCCGAGAAATGATGACGAAAGATATCTGTATTCTTATGTTTTAAATGACCCCTGTGTGTTCTTAGATCTATTTCCTTTTTTTTTGTGTGTGTTTGTCAGCATGCGTATATATATGTATATTCCTCTCCATTCATACATACTGTCTAATTATAAAGAATTAGAGAACACATCTGTATACATACATACATACATACATACCATTGCACATATACATACACGTACACACACAAACTTCCTATGTTGTACAGATACTTCCGTGTGTTCCTGTGAAATCAGTTTTTGCCAATACACACATATATATATATATATGTATGCGTACGTATACACATATTCCTCCCTGTTTTTTTTTGCCTGTGAGTACCGTCTTATAAGGAATTAATATACATATATATATATATATATATATATATATATATATATATATATTCCTATATGTATAGGCTTCATGATAATTTGAATAGTCTATTGTTTTGCCAATAAAGACATAAATATTCGTTTTACTTTAAAAATTTATTTGTGCGAAAACTGCATATGTAAATTTTTGTAACTTTATTTAATCCGTTATGCATTACACCTTGTTTTTTATTCATGGGATTTTGATCTAATTAGTGCTGGTTTTTAATTAATTTATATTTTTTATTGTTTTGTAGGTAAGAATAATTGTCTGCTTGATATATAGGCATAGTTTAAATCATATATATATATATTTATATATATATATATATATACAAAATATATTCTTTTGTCTGGTAAACACCCGCATGTTGCTTTTGTGTATGTAAACCCTGTTGTTTAGTTGTTATTGATACCTATATGTGACTTCTGACATTTTGTGTGGTGTTATATTTTTTTAGGTGCAACTTCAAAAAATTTGTATTTATTATGAATGATGTTTTGGGGTTTTGTTGCATTTTGTGACTCCATGTATTGTCCCCAACTTTTTTCTTCTATGATGATTAATTTGTGTTTTAGGTTTTTAGATTGGTGTTTGCTTTTAATTATTTTGGTTGTTTTTCAGTATATTTTTCAGTTTATTATTTTTGCTAAGTAGGGCTAGATTTTTTGTAATTTCTGTGAATAATTCTGGATTGTTTTTGTTGTATGCTGAGACATATGATAGAGTTTGTTCGACGTTACGATCCTTTTTATTTCTAAGTTGATCTAGAGGAATTTTTTTTTTTTTTTTTGCGAGTTCAAAACCTTTTGTTTTTAGTAAATCTATGTAGTATTAGAGATGAAAGATTAAATACGAATCGAAATATGTTTTTTTTTTTACAAATGTGTTATTCTGGATAGCAGCTGAGATATTACTCTATTTATTGAACAGTTCAGTTCATGCCACATTGACTGATAAACTCCTACCACAACAAAAATTCTCAAATTACCATATTAGTAAAAAGCGCACTCTCTTAAATTTCCAAAAAATCCAAACTTGACGTTGCGACCGCACGCTCCAAAAGTTTTTATCCGTTAACAATAACACATTTCTAAAAAAACATATTTCGATTCGCATTTAATCTTTCGTCTCTGATACTACCTGGATTTACTAAAAACAAAATAATTTCCATGTCTGAGGATGACTGTGTGTACAGTTGAAAGTACTAGCAGATTAAGAAAAGACCTTATACAGTTTGTAGTTATTAAAAACAAGGATCATAACATTCATCGAGTGGTTCGGAGGTTAATGCAACTTTAAAATTTTGGTTTGCGAAGAGTTTTCGCCATTTTATATCATTAACTTTACTAATCTACTTTTTGTATGAATGATTCATTGTAATGTAAATTGAACTGCACCATATATTTGATACACACACACACACACAGACACACACACACACACTTATATATATATATATATATATATATATATATATATATATATATATATATATATATATATATATAAAAACATATAAACACACACATATATATATGATTGTGTGCATATATATATATATATATTTTATATAAAAACATTTTGTAAGGCTCCATGTAAGGAGTATTATGATAAAGTTTTTAATAGGGCTCTAGTTTATCAGATTTTTACTTCAAAGGTTGAAATAAAAAAAATTTACATTGAGCTTCTGGATATCATCCTCCTTGGGTGTAAATTTTTTTTCATTTTCATTTCAACCTTTGGAAGTAAATTCTGTTTATCCAGAGCCCTTTAAAAGGGCTGTGGTGAAATAACATTACATGGAACCTTAAAGTGGTCTGTTTTTATTCAAATTTATTTGCTCTGAATTTACATTGAGCTCTCTGGATATCATCATCCTTGGGTCTACCCATACGGATTACCTAGTTTTGCATAAATATATATATATATATATATATATATATATATATATATATATATATAAAGATCAAAAAGAAATAGATCTCAATCTAAATTGTTTCATTTATATAAATATTTCAAACAGAGATCAAAATAGAAATGATAAATAAATATTGATATAGAAAAATGAAAAATATATGCATATTAATTGTATTTTGTGTTTATATATTTATTATTTTGGTTAGATTATGTACCGTGTAATGAAGTAAGGAATAATATTCAAATATGTGTGAGAAAAAAATATTCTGGATATTAAAAATGTGTAAAAAATATGATTTTCAAGCAGGATGTTTTGAAAAATTTTCTTTTGCGTCGATTTTTCATTAAAGCATATCTCGTGCGTATTTTGTATATATCTTCACCGCTTCTTATGTATTAGAAAGACATAAATTAGATTCATGAATAATGCATCTGTAGAAAATGGTGGCGTAATGCAGTTTTTTAAACATGTGTTCAGAGTTGGTAGTATTGCTATAAATATGTTTTCATATTTTCTCATTCGTTATGTTCTTTTTTAAAAAATATTATGAAGACATGTATTTCAATACAGCCAAATATTAACACATATGTATTTGAGCCATACCGTGCATTGGGTACTGACTGGGTGTTAATTTGGTATTATGCACTATTATCTATACTGATTAATGTATTTCGTTTGTTCATGAAGTGCTGGAAGCTGTGCGCAGGGATAGAACTGCGTTTCGACTGATGACATTTCAGTCTACAAGTAAGTGTGTGCCGAAGGAATTCTACCCAAACACACACACACACACACAGCATTGGTTATTAAATATTAGACGGCCGAAAGTACTCGGAGAAAATATGACACAGCATGAATTTTGGACAGATTGTTCCAAAATTTCAATACGTAACAATTTATTCGAAAATTGGGAAAATAAAATTAAAATATTGAACAGGCAAATCATGACGTTTCTTTTTTAATCAAATTAGTTTGTTTGCACACATACATATATACATAGAAAATTTATATACATAGTCACACACACACACACACACACACACACACACACACACACACATTATATATATATATATATATATATATATATATATATATATATATATATATATATAAATATTATATTAAAAATTTTTAATCAACTTCTTTATTTTTACCACCGATTTCAAACTTTTCATAGACATTGATGAATTAAACAATTTTTTTATAGACATTGTCTCGTAGTTAACTTATAAAAAACGAAAGTTTGAACACTTTTTCTTTAAGTACACACACACACACACACATATACACATATATATATATATATATATATATATATATATATAAAAATCTGATACTAGGTAATTTAACTCTTAAATATAGCATGTTTGAAAAACTATATTTTATCACATATATTTATATATATATATATATATATATATATATATATATATATATATATATATATATAAATTTAAAAATAAAATATTTGGAGGCACGGTAGGGCTGGGATTGAGACATCGAGAGCCGAGTTCGAATCCAGGTTGAATCCATTACATTCACTTACGTGCTAATGCCCTTGGGAAAGGTGTGAATCCTCTTCTTCTCCCTCCAGCTATGGGTAAAATAGCAGGACAGACTGGGTTCTATAGCCTTGGATGGCAACTGGTCTAGGAGAAGGACAACTCTGAATTCAAAACCTGCGGAGGGTCGTTTGGGGACCTTGTGGCACGTAGTGCACCAGGTCTCTGTATTCGGCCCTTCAAAAAGTGTGGATGGTCCTGCACGAAACCTTCACCACTATAATCAAATCTCATGTGCCGGTGTCGGGCTGTCAGTTTCCTGGAAACTGATCTGCTTGACCCTCATACGTTGAACCCGACGGAGAATCGATTTTCGATATATATATATATATATATATATATATATATATATAAGTCTCATTAAAGACGACTGACAAGGTACTGCAGTTAGTTTTTTTTATTTTTTTATTTAAAGTTTTTTCTTGTGTTCGTATAAGCAAGCCTGTGATCAGGAAAACCAGCCCATGTTTTATGGTGTATATTGTCAAAAACCCGATTCAAATAATTTTGTTATCATAATGTTCTCTGTTATTTGCCCTTACAAAAAGACATTTTAATTAAATTCGCTTTTATATGAATAATACTCATGAAACGTCGATTTCATAATTCGAATGTCTTCATTGCTCAACAAAAATTTTCATTTTCATTTAGTAAATTTTGCGTTTTTTTTTCTTTTTAAAGATGGCACAAATTTCGACAATAAAATTCGCTTTATATAATTCTTTTTTTATATTCGGTGTTGACTGTTAAAAAAAAGGTCGGGTGATATGTCGAATGCTTTCATGACCTAATACAAATTTTGATTTCAATGCTAAATTTTTTTTCTATTCTTTCTTTTCTACAAATATCACAAAATATTCAACAATAAAATTCGATTTTATAATTGTTTTTTTTTTTTGGTGCGGACAGGTATAGATATTGTGCACAATTTTTCGAATTATACTTAGATTCCTTCATAACTGGCCTTTTTTTTATTTCATAATTTTCCACTCTTCCTTCTAACCAATACACTCTTATGCAAATGAACTGAAAAAAACCGCTTTAGTTCCCTTTCTTTAAACATTCGATCAACTTTAGACCCATTAGAGTATAGGGTGTAATCGATTTCTATTTTTTCCTCAGATTAGGTCATTTGCAGTAGTGTGCAGTAATATGAGTCTTTTTTCGGGATGTGTGATGAAATTTCTTTGGCCTTGAACGATATTGCATCATCCGTGATTTCATCAATTTTTCATTATAGGAGGACACTATTATCTCGACTGTCGATTAAATCCTATTAATGTCTGCGATGGACGTTACTCCAAGGATCCTAAAAGTAAACAAACTGGCAAGACTTAAGAATTTAAATCAAAGGACTATAAACTGGCACGGAATTTATCCTGATTTAAATCCAATCGAGAATCTGCGGTCAATCCTCAAAAAACAAATTTCCATGGAATGGACATATGGATATATACTAACATATACACTGGGTTATATTTCATTGATAAATATTAATTTATAAATAATAAAGGAATTATTCGGTTATCTTTTTTCAATTAATTTGATATATATATATATAGCAAAATATTTTATATAAAAATAGTTCGTTTTATATTTATATTTGTCAAGAGTGAATAATATAAATAATGTCAGTTTATATAAAAAAACTTTCGTTAACTCAACAAAAAAATTTTCATTTTTTATTGCATAAATTTACCCATTATTTTTTTTTTTTCAAATTCCAAAAATAGTTGACAATTCATTTCCATTTAAAGTTTTTTTTTTGGTAGATGTATTATTATTTACTGAAAATTTTTAATTATACTGAAAAAAATACTTAAAACCTGAATTACCCTGTGTTTTTAGAACCTCGTTTTGAGATAGCAAACCAAACTATTCTTAGTTCTGTATGCTTATAAATACCAATACAAATATACCAATATAAAATACAAACGCTGTTTTTCCGTATTTTAATAAAATTTATTCTCTATATTGATAATAAATTTGTCTGCCCGGAACATTTACCACATAGCCCTGTTCGTCACCACAGCACCATAAACTTACCTTTTACAATCATCACATTATTTCTTCAGAATTCCTCCATTAGGTAAAAACATCACCATCCTGATCCTTTTCGCCTATACCAAAAAAAAATTCAAAAGAATAATCCCCTGGCGAATTCAACAGTAGTATAACGTTGTAAATTGTAAATTTGGTAAGACTGTATATCTGTTATCCAACCATACACACAAGGTGAGATGTAACAACTGATCGTCTACACTTACACGTCAAAAAAAAATGGCATTCAATTCAAGGGTTAAATATTATTTTTCGCAAGAGAAGTCACGTTTGGTTTGGAAATCAATCTGGAAAGAAAAGAAAAGTAAGAGGAAGGAAAAATTAAAAGCTTATAACTACAAGCGGAACTGCAAAAATGAACCAGGCTATTTAACACCGAACTACGAAGAGTTTTGATTGGATAATATTCATAGACGAGTCGCCTTCAAAAAGTCCAACATGTCCTCTTTTTTTAAATCAACTTATATGATAGATAATCGTCCATTTCTTTATTATAAAATAGATATTCAAACAAAATAATATATTCGTGTAAACTGACGCATCCAAAAGTGTTAATCTGTATAAACTGTGGCGTGTTTCTATAATGGGATTATTATAAGAAAACTCACAACGAAGAATTCCGTCAATTGGTCTACATTAATCCATTCACATTAATATTAATTACAATACATTATATTTTTTTTTTAAAAGTATCGTACGCATTTATATTTTTAATATATATATATATATATATATATATATGTTTAAAAGTGTGTGTGTGTGTGTGTGTGTGTTTGTTATGACCAAACCGAGACATATCCACAAGTAATTTTTAATTCTGATCTTAAGCCAAATCCCCCTTAATATTTCGGAAAAGAGGTAACGATTTATTTTAAAATTTCCTAAAAAATCATTTTTTTCACCTGTTGCCAACCATCGCCTGAGGAAGTTTTAATCATGGTATTGAAAAATGGAAAGAAGAGTTTTTTTGTTTTAATTCCCATGATTTGTTTTGTTTTATTTACATATTTTTTTCAATGGGTCATTTAATGCCCATAATATATTTTTTTCTTGGTAATATTTTTGTTTTTTTCAAAATCTATTTCTATATATATTTTTTTATTCAAAAAACTTATATATGGTAATATTATTTTTTCTAAAAATATAGCAATATTATG
>CAHIKZ030002283.1:45000-80000 GCA_903632075.3 Acanthosepion pharaonis | reverse complement strand
TAGCAGATATTATATATATATATATATATATATATTGTAATTATTTTAAAAAAATATGATTCTATCGCTACATAAGAGTTCTCAAGTTTCAGAAACAGAAGCTAAAAACTTCAGTTTCATTTATAGAAAATAAATTAACTAAAATCAGCTAGTTCTGCTTCATCGTGAAGCGAATTTTGGAATAACTAATTTTGAAATTTACGGAGCTTTATATGCATATACATTCGTAATATTAATTTCTATGGATATGGGGAAAAACAATCATTTTAATAAGGGGTGGTAAGGTATTGTATAGAGCAATGTTTTTTTTGAAAATAAAAACAAAAATACTTTGAAGAAGTTTGGATTATTAACCTAAAATTTCTTTCCTATTTTTACACACACACACACACACACACACACATATATATATATATATATATATATATATATATATATATATATATATATATATAATAAATATTTTGGATCACCCCGATTAATTTTTTAAATTAGCCCCAAAAGTTGTTTTACTGTAAATAAGTGAAAAGTATAATACAAGGTTAAAAAACATGATGCATGATTTTTTTTTATTAGAAATGTTATTATGACAAAAAGAGACATTTTATGATGAAAGATTGCTCCCGACAAAATATCCTCCTTAGTTTTGATTACTGCAGCACAGTGTTTTGTCATTCGTTGCAAAAGTTTAATAATCGATTCCATTCTTTTTTCAGTATCTCAGAGGATTCTTTTTCATTTATATATATATATATATATATATATATATATATATATATATATATATATATATATATATATATATATATACACACATATATACATATAAAAATACGCACACATACACACCTACAAAGATTCTAGTTTGAAAAAGTGTTAGTAAACGAATTCAAACAGACTATTGAAATATTACAATGGGCAAAGATATAGAGATAAATAGAGGATTCAATAGATAAAAATTCAGAGGGTAGAATGAATATATATATATATATATATATATATATACATATATATATATATATATATATATATATATATATATATATATATATACAAACGTAAAACCCGGATATAAGAGAGTTGTCAGGACCGGAGAAGAAGTCTCTTATATCTGGGTTTGGTCTATTTTTATATACATTAACACAGGCTCTAATTTGATATATATATATATATATATATATATATATATATATATATATATATAAAATGTAACCCTGATATAAGAGAGTTGTCGGGACCGGAGAAGAAGTCTCTTATATCTGGGTTTTTATTATATCTGGGTTTGGTCTATTTTATATACATTAACACAGGCTCTAATTTGATATATGTATATATATATATATATATATATATATATATATAGTGTAACCCATATATAAGAGAGTTGTCGGGACCGGAGAAGAAGTCTCTTATATCTGGGTTTCTCTTTATATCTGGGTTTGCTCTCTTTATATACATTAACACAGGCTCTAATTTGATATATATATATATATATATATATATATATATATATATATATATATAGAGAGAGAGAGAGAGAGAGAGAAAAGAAAAGAAAAAGAAGAATGCTTGATATATTATGATAGAGAGTAAGAAATATATAAATTGATAAAGAAGGCGAAGAAGATAAGGAGAGGGGTGAATGAAAGGATGAGAGGATGACGGAATTACAGAGAGGAATTTAAAAAAAAAGATGTCTATATGTATGTCTGTCTGTGCAAATTAATACATGTAGACTCATGCAGCGATCAAACCTTGCTGTGGTTGGATTAATATCTTCCTTTCATTCATTATCTTGCGTTCGTCTGTCGCCATTTTCTGCTTTTCATGCAAGATTTTATTTTTTCCTCTTTGTCTGATTTTCCATTGTTTAATTCTTTCCGTAATATATTCTAAGCACGACGTCTTTCCGCACCTTTTATGCCATCCATTACTCTTCATATTTTACGGACATTTATTCATTTTTTCATCTCCAACTTTTTCCTTCTTGACTTTGCCTTTTTCAAACTCTATCATTCACTTTTGTAGCTATTATTTCGTATTTTCTATCAGGCGTTTAGTACTTTTACATACGAATTGATTTAGTTTCGCAACGGCGACCATTTCTCTTTTGTTTGAAAACGCCCGTTTCATTTACATTTTTCTTGCCAGGTAGAAATCAATCTTTTATTTTTTATAAAGCGACCTCAAGATATTTAATTCATATGACGAGACCTCCCGTAAAATTCGTTCATACTCATTTCGACGTTAAATAAAAATAGTTTATTAATGCCTATTGTGTTCCCGTATACTTTCTGATAATGTTATACTTTTATTATTTTCTGCTTGGTTTCTAAACTAATACTAATAATGAGGCACTGTTTACTTCGACATCCAGTGTAATATATATATATATATATATATATATATATATATATATATATATATATATATATATATAAAGAGAGAGATATTTAGGATATTAAATCAAAAACAGGTTTCTTTAGGATATCATGTATAAATATATATATATTATGAAATGGACAAAATCCGACAATTATTTTAAGACATTTTTATGTTTATACATTCTTTTTATAGATACAAATATTTAAGTAAATGCTCTGTTTATTTGTGTACATTTGGATACGCCATGAACAGATATGAATGTACTTGAGAGATTCATGGAAGATTGAAGTTTAAATACAGTAAATTCGACCTTGCTAACCGAACGCTCCTTCGTGGCCAAATCGGTAAAGGCACGTCAAGCTAAATGACGGTTCCGTATAGGATACAGTTTCGAATTTTGTCGGAAGACGAATATTTTCTGTGAAAATTTCTCGCACATTCATGTTGTTTAATACTGTTTATTATAAACAGAGCATTTACTTAAATATTTATATCTAAATCAGTTCTTCCGAGGCAGAAAGAGTTTTTTCAATAACGAATCTTATAGACTCAGATAAAAGAAGCCGCCTTACAGTGAAAAATGCAGCGAACTTGATGCCAATTAATCTTAACTGTCTCCCTTTAGATTTATGGGATGCCACTCCTTTCGTTAAAACATGATTTAGGAAAAAAATCAGTATAGATAACAAAAAAATGTTGGTGACTATGATGACAATCAAGTGATTATTAGGAACTAGCCACATGGCCCGGCGTTGCCCGTGCTTGATTCAAAAATCGTACAGCAATGGCTATCACTTGACTTAAAATATTTTTGCCCTTCCTTGCCTTTAAAGGAGTGCCCTTTGCTGTGCTGATGTTGCTACATGCCTTACTTCTTGCCTATCTCACACTGCAAATTTTTTTAAGCTCTGTACTAAACATTAAATCTGTTACGAAAAAAAGAACTAAACAAAATGAACACAAAACGATCAGCTTTAAAAAGGACTCGTAACTGGAAAAACCGAATGAAAAAAGAATGTTAACAACAAATACTTTTTCACACCCAACCCAGTTCTGCGGAATCAGAATCAACGTTGAGTTTAAGCAAGCGAATGAGCCAATTGGAGACGACCCCCTTGTGCGCCTACTTAAAAGCGTATTTTTGAATTAGTAAAGTATAGACTATGGAAAAATGAGAGAACCCTTTGCTACTAAGACATGTTGTTGAGAGAACCTGTTCTTGAAATCTTTGAATCCCACCACTGCTAACACCGTGCCACCTGATACAAGAATGTCAATTCTTTCTGAATATTTAGCACAGAATATGCATTTCGGTTTATTATTATTATTATTTCTTTTGATTTCTGGCGTGTACACATTTCTTTCCGGGTCCCGCCCAGGGACCTAAGCTTAGAAATGGCATCATGACAATTTCCACTGACAAAAAAAAAAAAATACATAGATAAAGCCCTTCGTAATGTGTGGGCTGTACTTGTGAGAACAATTTTTTGTATTTCTTTGAGGCATATACTTACAGGAATCCATTCAATTAGTCTACTGGAATCTTTTCCAACCAGTCCTAGGGCTCCAATTACAACAGGGATTGTTGATGTTCCCATATGCCACATTTTTGATATTTCTATTTCAAGGTCCTTGTATTTTGAAAGCTTTTTGAATATCTTCAAATATACAATACAGTCTGCAGGGACTGCCATATCAATAAGAAGGCACTTTTTTTGTTTGTGGTCTTTAATAACAATGTCTGGGCGGTTGGCTTTGATTCTATTATTATTATAATTATTATTATTATTATTTTCACACTATATATATAGATATCTAGTGAGGGTTACCGAAGAATGAATGAAAATCTTGACACTGTCTTGTACCGCGCTTAAATTAAAAAAGGCTGTTCCCTAGGGCTGTGCACATCTCAGTATAATTTTCTCAGCTGACCCTCTGTCCTTTGAGAGAGAAGCCCCTGAGCGCACTCTGCCAAAAGACAGAGACGCAACTGAGAGATGATAAGCCTGCGTTAAAATCCCTCCAAGGAGGAATTTGCACGGTATTCACTTGACCCCCCAACTGAGTCAGGTTGTGACACAAGGTCAGTTTTTAACGTGGGGACCCGAATGTTTACACTCGGGCCTCTGGTCTAAGCTGGTCTTAGCTAGTCAGAGCTTGTCCAAGCTGGTCAGAGCTGGTCTAAGCTAATCATAGCTGGTCTTGTCATAGCTGGTCCAAACTGGTCAGAGACGGTCCAAGCTAGTCATAGCCGTGATACCAACAGCACAGGGACGGAACCCTGCGACCGGTAAGTATCCGAGTGAGTACACCCCTCCAAGGAGGAATTTGCACGGTATTTACTTGACCCCCAACTGAGTCAGGTTGTGACACAAGGTCAGTTATTAACGTGGGGACCCGAGTGTTTTCACTCGGGCCGCTGGTCTAAGCTGGTCTTAGCTGGTCATAGCTTGCCCAAGCTGGTCTTAGCTGGTCATAGCTTGTCCAAACTGGTCATAGCTGGTTTAAGCTGGTCTTGGCATGTCACAGCCGGTCCAAGCTAGTCGTAGCCATGTTACCACCAGCGCAGGGACGAATCCCTACAGCAGGTAAGTATCCGAGCGCGCACACCCCTCCAAGGAGGAATTTGCACGCTAACATATCTGTATTATATATCATCTATTTCTAGGTGATATCACTTTTTACGTTTAACTAATTTGCATATTGATTTTTAAAAAGTATATTTTATTAATTGATTGTCCTCCATTAGCATTCTTTTATTCAAGTATTGTTTTGATTTTCATATCAAAAACACTTCTGTTTAGGAATGTTATATCGTGCAGGAAAGTGTTTGAAATTTGCATTTACCTTGCATTCAACAAGTTGGCATCTATTTGTAAAACTTTCCCTAACTATACCAAATCAATTTATGAATGACCATGTAAAACTTTTGTTTTAAAGATTTCAGATAGTGAATATATCTTACTTTGCGAAGCGATTGCGGGTAACGTCTGCTAGTTATTAATAAACTTATCTTCATCATTAATAATGTCAAACAGCAGTTGTCTTTCTGTTGTTCTTTTTCGCCTATAAGATAAGCAAACGCGTGAGTCTAAAAAAGACCGTGACGTAATCTCAAAATTGAAACAAGTGATTATTCTTCCTGCAAACAAACAAAAATTAACAAATGGCGGATGCCTACTGATGATTTCGTTTTAACCTGATAGAATTTACTATCTTGGTAAGTTAACTAGTTATCTATAAAACGTAACCGTCTTTGCTTTTCATTGTTAATTAAAAGAAGCCCTATAGATGAGATTCGTCCTTCGTATAGAGATAAGACAGAAAGAAAAAATAGCAGGTATTCTTCAGTCTAAAAATCTGCTTCATTAGACGACATAGGCATGCGTTATCTAAAACTCTTTTCAGCTTATAGTAACTTACGAATAGCAATTAGATCAAAACCCAACGCGAAGGCAACGTTTAGTCCGCTGTATTCATATTTTAAAATCATATTTATTTTATAACTTTATAACTTTTGCTGATGGTAGATTCAGATGGAAAATTGAAATTATTGTTAAACAACGTGATCAGTACTCGAAGAAAGGCAGAAGAAATATACTAATAGTTTTAAAAAAATCGGGGTTGTCAACAAAAGGGTCATGATTCGCATTGAAACGTCAAACTGAAGCAGGAACAGAAGTTCAACTACCTCTATAGTGTCGGAACAGAATCCGTAAAGTGTGGCAAAAGCGTCTATGTATAGATGGCCATTCGTATTCGTGGATACCCGTCTAATAGGTCGGCTATTGCAGACGCTTATTCAGGCGCATTTGTGTTTATTCAACACCCACGGCGCCAACCTATGGTTGATACTGCTATTAGCCTACTCAACTCAACAAATTAAATCTTGTTTTTTCAACAAAATTATACCATTCCTCTTGATTGTTAATACAGTTCTTTGGATTTCTTTCGTACAACCGCGTTTTCAACTCTTTTCACATAACTTCGAATATGTTATGGTCAGGGCCAATCTTGTAACACTACAACACCTTCATCAGTGAGAAATGTAATTGTTACATAGCTGGCTACTCGTATTCAAGGTCGGCTAGCCAATCCCTATTGCAGACGCTTGCTCAGGCGCATTTGTGTTTATTCAGCACCCACAGAGCCCACCTGTGGTTTATAATGCAACTATGCTGAACAGACCTTAGTTACAGTTTCTGGGAAAGAGCGTGTTATCTTGCGTGATCATTCAATCTGAACAAGACCAGCACGCTCAAGTCCTCGGCCACTCACAACACACTTGGGTCAAACCGTGGTATGGTTTTCCTAAGTTGTCGCACAATGGGATCGACACCACCAGTCCGATAACACCAGAAAGCCTCCTTCCTGGCTAATCGACCACGGTGAGATTCGAACCCAGCTCTCATGGTCAGAATGCAAACATTCTTAATAACATACAAATAGCAATTAGATCAAAACCCAACGCGAAGCAAACGTTTAATTTGCTGTATTCTTTTTTATAAATGATGATATTTATATTATAACTTGTATAACTTATGCCGATGGTAGATTCAGATGGAAAATTGAAAGTATTATTAAACAACGTGATCAGTACTCGATGAAAGGAACAAGAAAGTTCTAATAGTAAAAAAAAAATCAGGGTTGTCAACAAAAGGATCAAGATGTCAGATTCGCATTGAGACGTCAAACTGAAACAGAGACAGAAGTTCAACTATCTCTATAGTGTCGAAACAGAAGCCGTAAATTGTGGCACAGAATTCGAAAGCGTGTATGTATAGATGGCCATTCGTATTCGTGGATACCCGTCTACTAGGTCGGCTAGCCAATCCCTATTACAGACGTTTGCTCAGGTGCATTTGTGTTTATTCAACACCCACCGAGCCCACCCGCTGTAACTAGGCTGAGTAGACCTTAAGGAGAGTTTCCGTCTACCCAATTTCACTCACAAGGCTTAGGTCAACCTGTGGTATGGTTTACAGGCACTTTCTAAAGGTGTGCCGCATGCTGGGATCGATCCCTCCAGTCCTATAACATCAGGAACTCTCCTTCCTGACAAATCGACCATGGTGATATTCGAACCCGGGTCTCATGGTCAGAATACGAACCTTCTTACCACACGTGCTCATAACAAAAGCATGTACGAAGGGCAAAATTTACTTGTTAAAACCCAAGGGACCGAAAAATTAGACAAAGAAAAGAGTGATGGACTGTTACATAGTGTCTACAATCCGACATGAGAGTGAAGTTCTATGTTTCACCAAAAATACAGAAAACATGTGCACGTTATGTTCCTTCTCTTAGACTGGTTGGCAACCAAGGCTAAAGAATCCAGTTTCATCTATTATTTAATCCATAGCTATGATGAGACAAACAAATGCATTCATAAATTTTTCATGGATATTTACTCATAAGTGAATGCTACGCATTTAACATGAATTTGAACATGGTTCTACAATTTCTTGTTTGTTTTGTTTGTTTAGCGGCATGGGTCATTTAATGCCGAAATTTAATTTTTTTAGGAACATTAGTAATTTCTTTTACAAAATCTGGCAAATCTTTTTTACAAAATATATGGCTGGTAATTTTTACAAAAATAAATTACTGATACTTTTTTTTTATTATGAAAATGTATTGTTGGTATTTTTGCTATAAAAATGGGGTTTTATATTTTTATAATGCTTTGACCCAGTTTGGGGGTTAACTGTTTGCCCATAGTCCGGAATTTAACAGGTGCTGCCACCCCCAGGTTAGGTTGGACCTGGACAGTAATTCAAAGGTGGTTTGATGCTCCTGAAAATATCCGTCCTCCGACAGGAATCGAACCTGTATCCTATACGGAACCGTCATATAGCCTGATTCGATTCCCGTCGGAGGATGAATATTTTCTATGAAAATTTCTCGGACATTCAGGCCGGTAAATGTTATTAATACTGTTTATTATAAACAGGGCATTTACTTAAATATTTATATCTATAAAAAGAATGTATAAACATAAATGATATATATATATATATATATATATATATATATATATATATATATACTTAAATATTATTATCTATAAAAATGTATAAACATAAATAATATATATATACTTAAATATTATTATCTATAAAAAGAATGTATAAACATAAATAATATATATATATATATATTATTTATGTTTATACATATACATATGTGGCCTGACGATTGCATATAGCATGAAACATACTGTCGCCTCTAAGTGTTGACTTCTATGTTCACTTTTATATATATATATATATATATATATATACTTTGTGATGCGTTTGTGTTCTGGATGATGTATAAATTTGGTGTCAAAATATTAGGAATACAAGAATCCCAGATATTTTCTTCACAGGCTTGTACTAAGCCTGTGAAGAAAATATCTGGGATTCTTGTATTCCTAATATTTTCGATGATCGTCGATTGTTTTTAGGGGGAGGCAAGGTTCCAGTTTGGCGTTCATGTTGCTCACAGATCGAAGTTTGAAATGATCGTGAATTTACATGCAATGACTGCGAAATAGATTTTAACGTTACAAAGCGGAAATAACATTACAGTTCAAAGGCATTTTAAAATGCGCCCGCTAAGATTGAAACAAATTTTATTCACAGTGTGCTGCCGACCTTTGATGTAAATGGCTTGTAGGATTTTTAATCGATTTTTGTATTTGGATTCGCAAATTACTGTTCTATTACCGATCATAATCTGACAGAAATTGAAATGGGCGCCGGGGATTTGTGTTATATGCTTACATATGACACTTTGGTCAAAGATAACAGGTCAATATTCTTCACAGGAAGGTTCTGGCATGACTAATATAGTTTGATGTTTTCTTTATTTATTATCGACGGCAACACAGTCTCCCAAAGGACAAGATATGCGGTATACATCATTAGTTAACGACATATCTGCCACATTGGCCAGCTATCGAATTTTCCATTTTCTTCTCTTGTAAATGGCCAGCGGTCGTAGAAATGTACAACGAACATAACACATTTTCGGTAACTCCTTTACAAGATTTCACCTGACCTCAAACGATTTGTTCGATTCTAGGTGGAATTCGGCAAGAAGTTTAAGAACCATTTGCTTACTTTTGTTACCTTCCATAAGCGCTACTTTCGGACAATATGTGACTGTAATATGGAAGACAAAATATATAATATTCATTTGTTTTTAAAGACGTTAAAAACATTTGTAATGCGAGCGCAACATCGGTGAATTGGTTATGTTACGCGCATGAGCAATGAAAGGTCTCCGAAAATCTTCATGTACAGTTAACTGTATAATGGTTCACGGAAAGCGGAAGACTCCTGTTAAAGTGCAAGGATAAACTTAAGCAAAATCTAAATTCTATTGACATCCCTTGGTTGTTTTTTTAACACAGCACAAACTTTCTAGCAGCCTATTCAAAGGGTGCTTTTCGTTGTCCTGTGTGTGGAATATTGTGCGTTTCTTTAGAGAAATTAGCTTCTAATCGTGTGAACGGGAGGATTGTGTGCATAAATTTCGCTTCTCCGTATTAAAAAGATCACGAAACACGGCTCAAACTTTCTAGCAGCCTTCTCAAAGGGTGTTGTTCCTTGTCCTGTGTGTGGAATATTGTGCGGTCCTTTAAGAAAGTGACTTCTAATAGTGCCAACGGGAGGATTATGTGCATAAAATAATCTCTTCTCCGTATTAAAACAAAGGTCACGAAACACGGCTCAAACTTTCTTGCAGCCTTCTCAAAGGGTGCTGTTCCTTGTCCCGTGTGTGGAATATTGTGCGGTTCTCAGGATGGGCTCAACTCTTTTTCACTATCTTCGATTATATTATGGGCCAATCTTGTAACACTGCAATGCCTTCATCAGTGAGAACTTTATTTGTTACATGGAATATAGTATAGCGAGCTACTCGTATTCGAGGACAGCCGTCTATTTGGGCGGGTAGCCAATCCCTATTCCAGACACTAGCTGAAGCGCGTCTGTGATAAACAACGCCTGGGATGACTTGTTCTAGCATAAATCATTCCAGGCGTTGTTCAGATTCAGGCGACGACCGCCAATTTCACTCACAGGGCTTGGATCAACCCGTGGTATGGTTTTCCAGGCACGCTGGGATCGACTCCTCCACTCCGATTGTCTCCTTCCTAACAAAACGGTGGGATTCGAACCCGGGTCTCATGGTTAAAATGCAAGCGTTCTAACCACTCAGCCACGTACCCATAAAAACGTGATATACTTCAAGATGATCCGTCTTGTTGGTTTAATTGAGTGCTTTTTTTTTACGGTTTATCAACGCTTTGCAGGTTATTTGAAGCCAGAAAATATTTTTAGATTGTAAGAATTCATCAGATAATAATGATTTACTGATAAGAGTTGAACTAATTAACCCATATATGAAGTGAGAGGAGGTGGATTCCATTTGAATTACGTTTACATAGTTACTTAATTGTATGAATTTAAACTTCAGTAGTCGTGTTGCTTTCATCAGTTACTGTCAAAACTGTTCATTTGTGGTTGGATATTAATCTGACTTTCTTTGTTCTCTTTTGTCTCATTTCGAAGCTCCACAAGTCGTTTTCATATCCAAAATGCTCCCAACACCAGCCTGCTTCTTCTGGGTGACTTGGTCAGCAAGTCGTGATATTCGAAACTCTAGCGATTTCGCGTTGAATTCTCTTCGATATTTCAATAATTTTCCTCTTCTTTTCCAAACTCTCTCTTCATGTTTTGAAACTTAAATCAACTCCAGTAAATTTGACATCGTCCTGGGTAAGACGATAAACTGCAAACCTTGTCCTGGGTAAGACGATAAACTACATCTGACAGCAAGGCCTTTGATCAGGAGGTTTTCAGGAGCGTGGAACCACCTCTTAATTGCTGGTGTTCCCAGGTCCACCCTGACCCGGGGTGGTAACACTCAACAATGGGCAAATAAGTAGCCCCCAACACACACACACAAACAAAGTAAGGTCAAAGCACTATGAAAATGTAAAAATAGGTTTTAATACCAGAAATATTTCGTAAAGAATATTACCAGCAATACATTTTTGATAGCAATAAAAATTTTGCCCTTATTAAATAACCTAGTGAGGTTGATATGCTGCAAAACAAACCAAACCAAACCAATAGATAGATAGATAGATAGATAGATAGATAGATAGATAGATAGATAAAAAAAATTACCAGCAATAAAAATCTTGTTGGCATTAAATAACCAACTGAGTTTGATATGCCGTAAAACAAAACAAAACAAACCCGTAAAAAGACAAGTCAGACTTCAGACTCTGTGTTTGATCATTTTAGAAATGTGCATGCATTCTCCTTCTTCTGTGTGCCTTGTTTCTTTCAAAACGTAGAGGATCATGGCTCTCCACAATTTCCTCTCCTTTGTAGCTCTTAATATATATTTTTATCTCACCTAAATCTTGTTCCGCTATGCATTTACTCAAGCTCACTAGATAGGTTATGCATTGTTTTCCTCTTGCTTTCAATTTGTCCTGTGAGTATCAAACTTCCTATGCCTTCTTTCCTCAAGTCTTAATAATTAACATATAGTTGGGAGAAGAAGCGGTGGATTCATACCTATCCAAATTGTATTTGCTCGTAAGTTAATATAAAGAACCAGACTGAAATTGGAAGTGGATCTCCGATTAACTAACTCGAGGCATTATCCATTACAACACCCGCACATCTAAGGTTACAGCGTCTGATATTTCTCAAGCAGTCACCCTTCTATAATGACCATGCTCGACGTTGCTTAAATTCGGTGATCATAACGAATAGCCTACGTAACGAGCTCGGGTAAATGGTTGGCAGAACGGGAATTAGGAGAGATCACGAAATTTATTAAGGACTACAAAGGGCAGGATGCTGTGGATCACCATCCTTGCCCACGTTCTGAAAAACCGTGGCATGTAGAAGACGAACAAGAAGAAGATTCATAAGTTGCTGTTTAAGGGAAAAAAAAATTTGGAAGACAAGAAACATGAAGACAGATAAACAGTGTTAGAAAATTATTGCTTTACTTTAAGCGTTTGCCGACATTAACTTAAAGGCAACCCAGCTCGCTGGCAGACAGATTTGAATAGCGAACAATACACTCAAAACACAGGGATCGAGAGGTTCCTACTTGAAAGACACGGGGACTCCTTTTTCAAAGTGTCGACTTTTTGGCTCGACATATTGAATTAAACGGGAGGACAAGGCGTGATTGATTTTCGAACACGTTTAAGCAGCAAAAGGAAGCCCTTTTAAAAGCATGGCATAAAAGATATTCTATTCGGCGTATTGTTGAGATTTGGTCGCGCATCCGTCAAAAGAAGAACCCCTCCTCCTGACTCCCCCCCCCCCAATATGATCATGCTCTGGGGTGAGGTCAATCAATTCTTTCTCATATACTTCGGGTGCTGCCGGTAAACGCTCCGAGAAGCGTCAGGATTAATTCGACGTACACAAAAAGAGGAAGCCAAATTGTGAATGCTTGGAAGTGACAAGACTTTCGACAGTCTACAAATGCTTAGAAATGGCGAGGAAGCGAGTTCCGGCTTCGAGTGGCATTACTCTCTCCCTCTCTTTTGTACCCACCCACTCTCTCTAGCACAAACCCAATCATCCAGACACGTTCATAAACATACACGGATTTTTTTCTCTTGGATTAGAAAGATTTTCATACAAAATGAAGCCATATATATATATTCAGACTCTTTGGAAATAATAACAATTATATAACGAGATAAAGTTCATATATATATATATATATTTATATACAAGTATATAATTGGTATATATGGAATGAATTCCATAACCAACATTTACTATTCTTAAAAGAGTGCTCAATACAAAATAGAGCAGATATAATTATTATTTATAAAAAAATTATAACATAAGTATGTTATAAAATCTCTACAAACATAGCCATTTTGTTTCAACACACTCGTTGTCTTATCAAGTGATGATGTTGAACTTGATAAGACACCGAGTATGTTGAAACAAAATAGCTATTTTTGTAGTGATTTTATAACATACTTATGTTATAATTTTTTATAAAAAATAATATATATATATATATATATATATATATATATTCCCATGCCTGAAGATGACTGAATGTACAGTTGAAAGTACATGCATAATTAAAAAAACCTTGTACAGCTTATAATTAAAAAAAAAAAAATCATAATATTCATAGAGTGATTAGTAGGTTAATGCGTCTTTAAAATTTTGTTAGCAAAGGGATTTCGCCATTTTATATCATTAATTTTTACTAATTTACTTTTTGTATGAATAATTCATTGTTATATAAATTGAACTGCACCACATATTTAATATATATATATATATATATATATATATATATATATATATATATATATATATATATATAGAAAAGGTAGAGACATAATGTTTGGAAAAACGTTTTTATCAATCTCAGAGCATTTCGTTTGTAAAATTATTTACACAATATTTTTACGCGTCAGGGTTCTATCGATAAACTATATCCAGCGGGAAGGCCTCTGATCAGGAGGTTTTGAGGAGCGTGAAACCAACTCATAATTGTTGATATTTCCAGGTCCACCATGACCCGGTGTGGTAGAACCTGTTAGGGTCCCATCTATGGGCAAATAGTTAACATCCAAACTGGGGTAAAAAGACTATGAAAGTGTAAAAATAGGTTTTAATACCATCAATACATTAAAAAAAAATATTACCAGCAATAAAAATCTTGTCGGCATTGGGTGTGATATACTGTAAAACAAACTTAGACAAAGCCTAGTTATTTTATTAAAACCATTTTCTATCCAGAAACTGGTAATGAACTTACCA
Organism: Acanthosepion pharaonis; assembly: GCA_903632075.3. Lineage (NCBI taxonomy): Eukaryota > Metazoa > Mollusca > Cephalopoda > Sepiida > Sepiidae > Acanthosepion > Acanthosepion pharaonis. The sequence goes on along the minus strand of CAHIKZ030002283.1, from coordinate 65,793 downwards.
TTTATCACAGGTTTGCAGTAAAGTGAATAAGCGACACTGATCTTTTTTAATTATACATTCTGAAAATCCAACAATTATTATGATACATGCAGTATATAAAATAATTATTATGATACATGTCGTATATAAAACAATTATTATGATAAATGCGTATATAAAATAATTATTATGATACACGACGTATATAAAATAATTATGATACATCCCGTATATAAAATAATTATCATACATGTATATAAAATAATTATTATGATACATACGTATCTAAAATAATTATTATGTTGCATGCCGTCTCTAAAATATTTATTAGGATACATGCAGTATATATGATAATTATTATGATACACGCCGTATATAAAATAATTATTATGATACATACGTTTCTAAAATAATTATTATGATACATGGCATATATAAAACAATTATTATGATACATGCCATACATAAAATAAATATTATACATGCTGTATATAAAATAATTATTATGATAAATGCGTATATAAAATAATTATTATGATACACGCCGTATATAAAATAATTATTATGATACATCCCGTATATAAAATAATTATGATACATGCTGTATATAAAATAATTATTATGATAAATGCGTATATAAAATAATTATTATGATACACGCCGTATATAAAATAATTATTATGATACATCCTGTATATAAAATAATTATGATACATGCTGTATTTAAAATAATTATTATGAAACATACGTATCTAAAATAATTATTACGATGCATGCCGTCTCTAAAATATTTATTATGATACATTCACTATATATGATAATTATTATGATACATGCCGTATATAAAATAATTATTATGATACATGCGTTTCTAAAATAATTATTATGATACATGGCATATATAAAACAATTATTATGATACATGGCATATATAAAATAAATATTATACATGCTGTATATAAAATAATTATTAAGATAAATGCGTATATAAAATAATTATTATGATACACGCCGTATATAAAATAATTATTATGATACATCCCGTATATAAAATAATTATGATACATGCTGTATATAAAATAGTTATTATGATACATACGTATCTAAAATAATTATTATGTTGCATGCCGTCTCTAGAATATTTATTAGGATACATGCAGTATATATGATAATTATTATGATACACGCCGTATATAAAATAATTATTATGATACATACGTTTCTAAAATAATTATTATGATACATGGCATATATAAAACAATTATTATGATACATGCCATACATAAAATAAATATTATACATGCTGTATATAAAATAATTATTATGATAAATGCGTGTATAAAATAATTATTATGATACAGGCCGTATATAAAATAATTATTATGATACATCCCGTATATAAAATAATTATGATACATGCTGTATAAAAATAATTATTATGATAAATGCGTATATAAAATAATTATTATGATACACGCCGTATATAAAATATTATTATTATAATACATCCTGTATATAAAATAATTATGATACATGCTGTATTTAAAATAATTATTATGAAACATCCTGTATATAAAATAATTATGATACATGCTGTATTTAAAATAATTATTATGAAACATACGTATCTAAAATAATTATTATGATGCATGCCGTCTCTAAAATAATTATTATGATGCATGCAGTATATAAAATAATTATTATGATACACGCCGTATATAAAATATTTATTCTGATACATACGTTCCTAAAATAATTATTATGATACATACCATATATAAAACAATTATTATGATACATGCCATATATAAAATAATTATGATACATGCTGTATATAAAATAATTATTATGATACATACGTATCTAAAATAATTATTATGATACATGCATATATAAAGTAATTAAGACTAATGCCCTTTTACGCCAACATATCTAAAATTATTAATATCATATATTCTAACTGTCTGGTCTCTTTCGTTATTGTATAGGGCCATATCCTCCCCCACGCTGGGTTTTACTGCTGTGGTTTTCTTAGCCACAAGCAATCGGTTTTGAATTCAAATTTTTCATTCTTACTTACCAACAAAAGCTAGCGATCACAATCTGTTCTGCTGTTAACCCTTAATTAGCGGGAAAAGAGTTGATTTAAAGGATCCTTGTGAGAAAGCGAACTCAGAGGTATTTGGATCCGACACTCCCATTTCTCTTTGTATTTCAATTTTAGTTGATCATAAGAGTACTCAAGAGTTACGTAATATCATCGAAAGATGCCTTCAAAAAGTTAAGCAAACTATAAAGAAACAGGAAAATTTCGTTAGAAACAAAGAAAAGAGTACTGAACTGTTACGTAATATCATTCTTCCTATATGGCAGTCAATGCTGGACAATATCCTCACAGATGAGGATGCGACATGAAGCAAGAGAAATATTATTCTACAGAAGCATGCTGAGAATACCATTGACCGAACATGTGAGCAGCGATGAAGTTTTAGATAAAATGGAAACAAAAAAAAGATACTGAAACTTAAGATTTGCAAATGACGGTTGAAATTTCTAGGTCACAATGATGAGGAGAGTGTGATTGGAAAATCTGATACTCACAGGCCAGATTAAAGGCAAGATGGGATGAAGAAAAAGACTCATAATCGACCTAGTAAGTTGAGTAAATGGATGGCGGAACAAGGTTTAGGTGAGATAACAACATAATAATATTTATTAAGAGAGAGACAAAGGATAGGAAACCGTGGAGAGCTATAATCACCTACACCATGAAGAAGAAAAAGAAGAAGAAAGGGCAAGGTATCAATAAACCAGAAGGGAGTTCTACATACGATATGTGCGAGAAAATAAACAGTTAGAATAGAACTTATAGTTAAATTTAATTTATGAGACCTATCAACCAATCTAGTAGCATGCTTAAATTTGTGTAGTCGAGGTATCAAAAAGCAGAGCACATTAGAACAAGTGCCCTGAAAATATTTATAGTAAAACACATGAAAGCCATATCAGGGCGGTAGGAATTTTGTTCGATTTCGAGAAATGTCCTATTTTCTTAGCCCCAAAATGTTTATTCAGTAAACTGGGCCAATAAGGAAACGTTGTTTTGAATCTAAATACAGTTAGAATAGATTAATATGTATAAGCATAGTTAGAGAAACAAAAAGAACTATAAATATAATATATATCTTCCAGAGTGAGGTCGATGCGAGCAGACGAAAATACATAGATTAATAGGTGTGTTGAGAATTTTTGTTATCTCGTCGCTCGATGTGTAAGAGTTTTGTTATCGCGGATCAACTAGCAACTCCCCGGGAAGGTGGCAGCCGTGAAAAAAGATGTCTACCTTTTCTCTCACTATAAAAAGACAATGTACAATTTTGGAGTTTTTGAAATTCAATTTTGTCAGTGATGTAAAAGAGGTTGCATATATAAAACAATAGTTAAGTTTGATGAAAATTGGTTGAAAGATCAACGAAAAATAAGAAAGAAACCAGTAAAAGTCCCCATTTTTTGGCTATTTACGCGGGTTTTCACTATATAGGTGGACTAAATTATCACGTTAAATGACTGTTAAACAATGAACATATTGTTGGCTACACCTGAGTGAAGTTTGGATTAGATTGCGTGAAAATTGAAGGAGTTTATGCTGAAACCGACTTGTGTTGAAATTGAATTTTTTGCTAAACGCAGTGGCGTAGAAAAAAAATGAGGTATCGTTGAGCTCATCATGATGTAAGTAACCTACATACCGAGTTTGAACGAAATCGGAGGAAAAAAAATTGAATTTATCGATTTTTGATCGGCTTTATCGATTACTGATTTTTTTTAAAAAATTATCGACTTTTTTACACTAAGAACGTATTTCTTACATTGTACAATGTATGTGCCAAAGTTGATCAAAATCAGTTAGATGGATCTCGAGTGAAAATGTATCACTCAGACAGACAGACAGACAGACAGACAGACAGACACACAATCCTCTGTTTTATGTATGTATATATATACATAGATAGATAGATAGATAGATAGATAGATAGATAGATTTGAAGACTTCTCCAAACAGCGACTCTAATTCTTTTAATCATTTCACTACACGCAAGAGAGAATATGAAAAAGAAAAATTATTAAGGAGAAGTAACAATAAAAGAAGAAAAATTAAGAAGATAACGATTGTGTTTAAATTTTTGAAGGCCAAAGTTGAGTGGAGTAACAAGAAGCCGGTAGAATGTTCTACAGTCGGGAAATGCGAGTGAAGGAAACGTTAACATAGAATTTACAATTGCAACTGGCCATTTCAACTGTAAAATGATTAGACCTTGCTGCCAATCTAGTAGCAAAGAGGAAAGGTCACCAAAGCAATTACCATGAGCATATTTATAGAAAAGGTATATCAGATTTGGTGAAAATATTCTGTGTTTTTCTGATGTGATACTGTTGCTTCTCTTTGTATAGGCGGCTTTTTTGGAAAAATGTCTTATTCCGAAAAACGGGAATGAAACGTAGACGCTGACCTGGGCAGACGTGCTTGATAAATATGTAACCATTATTTTCCATTGAACGGAACAAAGAAAGAAAGAAAGTCAGGCAAACAGACATCTAATTGTAGAACATATACATTCTCTGCGAATTTTTACTATATTATTTAAATGAAGCCATCGAATTCTGAAAGAAAGTCCTCACGGTCATTTCTTTTATAAAAATACAGTAAAAATTTGATATTTGATAAAATGTATATATATATATATATATATATATATATATATATATATATATATATATATATATATATATATATATATATATATATATATATATTTATAGCATTCGATATATATATATATATATATATATATATATCTGTGTGTTGTTGTGTGTATGTGTGTGTCTGTGGTTTTCTTCTGCAAATTATCTGTTAACAATAAAAATATTTGATGAAATATATATATATATATATATATATATATATTGATTGAAAACCCTCCCATTTTATGCACGAAGAACTCTCCCGTCTTGTTAAAATCTCATGTCCATCAAACATAAAATAGGAGTTACTTTTTCAATCAATTATATATATATATATATATATATATATGAATGTTATCCAAATATAATGACCTAATAATGTCATTTTTTTACGTATTTTTAACGTCAAAAACGACATTATTACGTCATTTTTTGCAACCAAAATCCTAATATATATATATATATATATATATATATATATATATATATATATATATATATATATAGGGTATCCAAAAAGACTTTAAAATTTTAAAAATACATTACGAAAGCAATTGGCGTGGCCTCAACCACTACAATGAGGACTTCATGGTCGTGGGGCCCTAAATCAAACATTTCCAGCCTGGTGGATTGGAAGTGATGGTCTAATTCCACGTGCCATGTCTAATGGATGTCATTTATCAATGGCACATGGTACAGTGGATAAAAGCGTTAGTTAGATCCAGTGACAGGACCCAAAGAGTGTGAGTTCAATACCCGGTTAAGGCAGTGGAGAACTTGGAAAGAGGCATTAAGAGGAGATAACTGATAACTGACATCCATTAGACATGGCACGTGGAATTAGAATAATCTATCCCAGCAAGCGAAATAAAGGGTTCAGTTCGACATTCCAACCACCTGAAGAAGGCAGGAGCGTACAACGGCCGAAATGTGATAAATATGGCAACAAAGATGTGGATGATAGTCCAAACAATGTAAATAATGTACCTAATACCTCATCTCAGAAATATAGACAGATATACACAAAGTATCCATAAAATCCCTTTACATTTTAAAAACATTATTACAAATATTACAAAAGTAATTGAACAAACAAATATTTGGAAATTCTTAGAAAATAAGTAGTAGATAATGAAGTTTTTTCAACTAATGTAACACACGTCTATATGACGATCATTAGTCAAATGAAGCGCATAGATGGTACTCAATTCCATGCCATGTTAGTCTGAACAGTGTAAACCATATATATATATATATATATATATATATATATATAGAAAGGGTGTCCATAAAGTTCGTGTGCACTTTAAAAAATTATAACTTTATTTGTATTTGCGAAACAAATAATTTGTTAATATGATTAGAAAGAAGTAAATCTATGTTTTTTAAGGTTTTATGGAAATTTTATTTAAGTTTCCACATGTCCTCCATCATTAGCAATACAAAGGGTAATACGATTTTGCAGTTCACGGAAAACATTTGCCAACTGATTTCCAGTAATGCCTGAAATCACATTAGTTATTTTAGCTATACTTAAAACTAGGTACATTAAACTTTATAACATTTTTTACAGATTATTTCTATCGCAAATACAAATAAAGTTATAAATGTTTTAAAATGCACACGATTTTTATGGACACCCTATATATATATATATATATATATATATATATATAATTTTTTTTTGTAACAATTGAGGGGCAAATGTGCAAAATTTTAACATGAGAGGCACAGAAGTCAAGATTCACATTCCAGTCCACACGTAAAATGCTACCGCGCTGAAAACTACAAAGAGACCACCCAAACAACGCCGACACAGTTCACAGTCAGAATTAGATTCTTACGATCTCTTGTATCCCCCGTTAATACTAAGCAGCATGCACACACGTACTGACACTTTCGCACAAACGATGAACCATCCACCCAAATTCTAGTCATGTTTGTTTTTGAAAAGAGAAACATATAACAACATTTCACTGTTTCTCACATACGTACATAAATTATCTTTATTTATTTCTTCTTAATTAGCACTAAAAAGGAAAGAAAATACAGTTAAATTCGTAAAACAAATATTCAACATGGCTGATGTTGACCGTAACTCGTGTCTGTCTCTCATAATTCTTATTTAACTAAAGTTTTTTTTTTCCTTTTCAAAAACAAAAAAAACATAATTTTGCCCGAGTGGGTCATCGTTATTTTGGACACTTCTCAATTCTTATACAGAAAAAAATTATACTTGATTAAATGAACATATATATATATATATATATATATATATATATATATATATATATATATATATATATATATAGTGTTAGTGTATACGGAATATATTCCAATAACCAAAAATAGTATTCTTATAAGAATGCTCACTACAAAGTAGATATAAGCATTTTGTTTCAACACTCCTGGTGTCTTATCAAGTGATGGTGTAGATTCAACACCATCACTCTCTCTCTCTCTCTCTCTCTCTATATATATATATATATATATATATATATATATATATATATTACTTATAATACATTTCTTCTTTCCTTCAAATTTGTTGGCACCGGGACAATATATATATATATATATATATATATATATATATAGAGAGAGAGAGAGAGAGAGAGAGAGAGAGAGAGAGAGAAAAAATCTTATGAATTTTACATTTTAAAATTTGTAGGTGAAAATGGTCTTTAACTAATGGTATCTTAATTCCAAAAGAAAAAATTTGCTTTGTTTAATGAAAATAAACATTGAGCACTCTTTGTGAGTCAGTTTTAACATTTAATATTTCAAATTCTATATTGTGTTAATAGGAATCATTTGGATTATACCAACGGATTACCTATATATATATATATATATATATATATATATATATATATATATATATATATATATATATATATATACCAGCTTATCTGGTTATGAATTCCGAGGAAATAGCGCGAATCAAAACGGGATGGAGCAAAAAGACAAGACTATATAGGAGGGAAGGTGAAAAAGCCTTTATTTCATTGGCTGATGTTGACTGAGGTATGTGAGAATAGTCGGACTCCTAGCCATATCTAAACTTTTATTTTTTGCAATGTCGAGGTGCGTAGCAGGACGCTATCAAGGAGGTGGCCTGGCCCTTTTTGGAATCAGGTCGGGGGTTGCTGTTTGAGCCGATATGATGCAAAACCCGAAATCGGCGATGAACGCAGTCCACCACTGAAGACCATCCTTGATGCATCTGAAATGTATTATTCTAGTATATATATATATATATATATATATATATATATATATATATATATATATATATATATATATATATATATATATATATATATAGATATATATATATATATATATATATATATATATATATATATATATATATATATATATATATATACACAGAGAAAAGACAGACAGACAGAGAATTTGAAAGCATTTTACTTTTAAATGTTTTGCAGATTATCCGGTGTCGCTGAAGCAGAAAAATAACTTTGGTTCCAATTCTGGAACTGAATGATTATTTATTATACGAATATTTCACAATTGTGGCACAAGGCCAATGGTGTTAAGACTAGTCAATATTACCTATCTTAGACCTAACTAATCAGATTCACGACCCATTCATTCATTACAATTTAATCCTTCACCACAAGAACTTATCCATCACCATTCAATCCTACATGTACCACAATACTACATATTAACTGGGAACCTACAAAATGCTTCATGACGTAAAATTTCTTTATAAACGTGCAATATCTCTTTTATTATATATATATATATATATATATATATATATATATATATATATATATATATATGATACAATTCTCGATAGGATGACTACAAAAACATTCCCCTCCCAAAATTTAAAAACAAAAGATGCATGTTGGGATTTCTTCGAAACCAATAAGATAGACCACATCTCATCTGGCTGAGTTCTGTTCTTTCTTGTCTTGAAGTCAGAACGCTGTGATCGCTTGTATGCATCCCCTTTTGTGTGTCAACACCATTATTATTTTGTGAACCTTTTGCCTTATTACTGTTGCAATATCCTGCATATATTGTTTCATAATTATTATCTTCTTTTCTTTTGCTTGTTATTGTATATTGCGACCTTTGTCAATCCTGTTTTTTGGGGCATTTCTGCCAATTACATTTAACTATGGCGAATTAGGATACAGTTCGACAGAAAGAAATGTACTTTCAATACATAATCGTCCAAGTAACTTATATTCCCTTTCTTATTAAATCTGCATTTAGCAAATCAAAATTGTAATCCCGACGATTTCAAAGGTATGCAAATGCAGTGAATTTTTAATTTTTTTTATATTTGATTACGAATTTTTAAAAATATTAATTATTTTAATATTTTAAATATCGGCATGTATCACTGATTTATTTCTACGGGATCTGCTCCTAATGAAAAACTAACTCCCTTTTAAATCGAGTTCGTAATCATTTTTATATTGATATTTGCTAAATTTCTCACAGCTTTGTTAGCTATGAAATTTGTAGATAATGAAAAGCGCTTAGATTTTGTGTTGACGAATAAAAATTCTTTCTTTCGTTTCCTTTGTAAATTTTATATGCTTTCCTTTTAGCATTATATATAAATTCCCTAGGCTATTGAAAAATTTTAAATCAACATTTAATCTATTTTTCTTCTTTTTTATGGAGCAGAAAATATGTGTGTCTCTGTGTTTTGGGGGTGTATATGCCGGTGTGTGATTATGTTGTTGAATTTCTGTGTGGCTGCTTTTTGTTCTGCAGAGTTTGTTATACGAAAACGACTTTATTGGATGTGATTTATGCTCAAGGGTTTTGGCAAACGAACGAAATATTCATTAAAAATTAGTAGCTAAAAGACAGCACTTTCTTTTTAGCCATAAGGAAATGAAAAAACACGTTGTATACATCTCGAACAGAGAAAATGTAGAGATTAAAATATCGTTGCCTGAATAAATTACCATTGATATGCAGCTTCCGATTTTTGTCAGTTATTTCCATCGACATTAATCCATTATAAATATTATATTTATATTACACCGAGAGAAATTTAAATTACTCCCGACGCCTGAAGGATGACACTGACGTTGACCCGTGCTTGCCAGAAGGTAAAAGACATTTTCAAAATGTTTGAAATTTCTTCGGCTATCTGGATATGTAGAAACACAGATACTAGTGTACTGTCTCTGTCTAATGTACAAGGCCCAAAAGCCACTCTAGATAGAGTATTATAGTGTAAGAGGCACATTTTATGGGCATATGTCCGGAAGACGATGATGAACAGATTAAGATTTTAGAGATTGTGGAAGCATCGTCTTAGAAATCGTTTCCAGCACAGTCACAGGGAATCGGTTCCAGCACAGTCGCAGGGAATCGGTTCCAGCACAGTGGCAGAGAGTCGGTTCCAGCGCACTCACAGGGAGTCGGTTCCAGCGCACTCACAGGGAGCCGGTTCAAGCGCAGCAGCAGGGAGTCGGTTCCTGTGCAGTCGCAGAGAGTCGGTTCCAGTGCTGTAGTGGGGAGTCAGATCCAGCGAAGTATCAGGAAGTCGGTTCCAGCGCAGTCGCAGGTTGTCGGTTCCAGCGCAATCAGATTCGTCAAAAGAAGCTGCTTGTGTTGAACGTCCATTACTCTAATGGAATACGGAAAAAATGAGCGTGGATCACTAGAATGTGCGTGGCATGATGAGCCTTAGCCGTAAAGCTTATTAACTGGCTTCGGTTGAGTAATTTTAAAACTCTATTCAGTCCCTAGGAAGCCATCCCTCGAGGCAGTAGCCCGCCTTCTGGAGGGAAATGACGTAATTACCCTGTGCCTGAGGCGTCTCCAAAAGGAGAAGTTCCGAAAATGTGGAGCAGCGAATGAAGATCGAACTCCCGATTCAATCGTAATTAATCGAGTGCGACAAGTTTGCCAGCCATTACACCGTGTCTAAATGCCCATAAATAATTTACTAAGCGTAGCTTCGATGTGGCACAAGGCTGAAAGCATGGAGCGCTAAGTGAGGATAAAACTCACTACTCAGTTCTAATTGTTCTAGCGAAACAAGCTTGTTAACCATTACACCATGTCGAAGGGCCCATATAACGATTTACTAAGCGTAGCTTCGATGTGGCACAAGGTTGAAAGTATGGGGCACTTATTGGGGGTTGGAATCACTAATCAGTCGTAATAGATCTAGCCCGACAAGCTTGTTAACCATTACACCATGGCGGAGTGCCTCCCTTCCTTGTTACCAACGGAATAGGAAAGGAATGAAAATTATGCGACCTTGTGTACATGGTATGTGAAGCGGAAGAAGGAAGCGACCATTTTTTTCCGATATATTTAGCAATGGATCGTGCATATGAGTATTACATGAAATCTGGGGTGAGCTTGTGTGTCAGTAGACATTCAAGTTAAGGACCGCCATTGATTTCCTGGATCTATCCGCCAAGCGAAATACCGAAATATCTCCCTCGAATCACTTGCAGACAACCGGAATAAAAACCTACTTCAATAACCGAAAATTGAATTACAAAGTCGATAGTGTATTGGACAAATATTTTGAAAAACGACATTTTTATCCAATGCTTAATTCCTGTGTCTTGCAAAACAAGCAGACATACGTGAATGTTTCTGAGGTGAGAAATTTGTTGAGTATCCGATGTTTTCACTTTCCACTTGCTTCTCAGGTTTTGTATCATCACGTGATATTATTCTCGTTTGGAACAGAGAAATTACTTGCAAGTCTGGATGTTGAGCTGAATACAGAACGTTACAAGTGAATTATTATTGCGTCAAACAGTGTCAACCACCTTTTTTTTTTACCAATTTTTCATTCATCTTACTTTTGCTGGCTTTAGTTACAAAAATAGTAATACTATCTTTGAGAAAGCAGAGTCGGCCATAAATAATTTTTAACTGGTATTTCTTTCATCTTAATTTTTATTGTTTTATTTCTACTAGTAGTAATATTCTTGAATTTTAATAAGATGAAGGATTGTTAACAAGTATTCATTTTTTACCAGTATTTCTTTCATCTTAATTTTACTTCCTTTATTTCCACCACTAGCAATATTATTTTGATTTTTTATTAGAGGAAGCAATATCAACCATTTTTAATTTTCGACAAGTATTATTTACACTAGAAGTAATATTATCTTACGTTTTTATGAGATGAAGCAATGCCAGGTATTATTCATTTTTACTAGCATTTCTTTCATGTTAATCTTACTTGCTTTATTTCCACTGGTAGTAATGATTTCAGTCTGAATATGTCATACCTATCTTTGCTGGATTATCTAGCTAGCTAGCTAGCTAGCTAGCTATCTGCTTGTCTTAATCTGTCCAAATATGAATTTTCCTATCTACTTGTGTCTATTTATATCTATACACATTTGATGTCTCTTTTTCTTTCTTTCTTTCCATCTATCTATCTATCTATCTATCTATCTATCTATCTATCTATCTATCTATCTATCTCAGTCTGTTCCTTATCTCTCTCTCTCTACCTCTCCCTTCATCACAGCCTGTTTTATCTATCTATCTATCTATCTATCTATCTATCTATCTATCTATCTATCTACGTTAAATAATAGTTTAGCAGACTATTATTTTTAGGGGAATGGTATCTCCGCTCGGACTTCCTGAGGTTGACCTTCGAGGTCAGATCGAAGACAAAATAAGGAAGTCAATTTTGATTGGTTGAACCAATGTCGGAAAGTAGATAGAGAAAGGTTTTTCAGAGAATCGCATCATAACCGCCAAGCAATGTAGACGTGTTTTATTTTGTGTCTGATATGGCTCCCCAGTGAGAGGTAACAACACCCCCACCACACACACACACTGGATAGATAGATGTCGACATGAACGTTAATAAAATAGGTGAGCTAAAATTCCATGTGTCGTAGTTCTTTTATTTCTGGATCTATAACAACTAGAGATCACTGGCCAAGAGAAGACGAGAGGGGATCACCCCCCCCCAACAGGGAGCTATACAACATCTGTCTATTTATTTTCAGTATGCTTACTTCTTTTGTTATCTGTTCGCGTCTCTTTCAGACTAAACGGAACTGTTTTTTTTTCTTATTGCTTATCGATTTATGTGTGCAAGCGTACAGTTTATCTAAATATGTATATAAAGTCGTTTCTTAACAACACCTTCGATAATTACCTGCATATTTATTAAATAATTCCATAATATAAATTACACGTATAGACGACCAACGTGTTTCTTGTAATTGTGTATAAACAGTAAACAGAAACAGTTAAATGCAGAGAAAACAATGTCTACACAGTTTATCATCAAATTCTGTGACGTACATTTTCTGGATACCGATGCCTTATAAGCGTTGACACCAATATTTTTTTTTCTTTCTAAAACTATTAATAATGTGATTAACTACGATGGAAGAATTCTTACTAACTGAAGAATTATCAGGGATTTGTCGACGAGACAAACCTCCAGAGAAAATGATGTTAGATATCATTCACTGATCCTTGGCAAACTAATTACAAAATGGTATCAGAATGTTTCCTGATAGATCTTTCTGTTAATATTTAACAGCCCCCCCCCCCAACGAGGGATGTATGTGGTACAAGGCCGTGTTTAGCGTGAGTTCTCTGTGCCTGTAGGCTCGGCTAAAAATATTCTCGTAGAACCCGCATGAACGGGTTCGGGTCTGTCTACCTCCCCGAACGAAACTTTGCCCTTCGTCCAGGTTCGATAGTAATGAACAATCTGGTCGACTGTTAATATTTAACAGCCGCCACCCCCAACGAGGGATGTATGTGGCACACGGCCGAGTTTACCGTGGGTTCTCCGATTCCCGTAGGCTCGGCCAAAAATATTCCCATAGAACCCACATAAATGGGTTCGGGTCTGCCTACTTCCCCGGACGAAACTTTGCCCTTCCGAAAAGCCTCCTCCGGGTTCTTCTGTGCCAAAGACAGAGAGTTCCACAGAGCTGCGAACCATCTCATTATAACAGAGAGATCACTGTTCCCTGACAGAACTTTTACGAGAGTGAGCTGACTTAACTTTTAGTTACCCAGGCAAAAAGCATCCTCTAGTCCGAGCAGTCAGCACACAGCTTGCTATTGTTCAAACCACGCTAAGCCGTACAAATACCACCGTTACAGAATATACAATTTGGGAATAATACAACATGAGGAGAGGAGATTCATGCTATTTTTCAAAGAAGGAAAAGCCGCCGCTACGTGTCGTGTATTGAGGTAAGGAACTTATTTTCCTTTGCACCAGATGAAAGCCACTCTGACTCGCTTGCTTCTACGTAATTGTTCTCCACATCATTTTAACTGAATGTACACACTTAAGCCCTGTAAGACATAATTACTACAATGAAACCAATTGGAGAAAACTATTTGGAAATACTGAAACTATCAGCGTAATGATCTACCTTAAAGAAATAGATTTAAACCAACACATATAATACCTACAATAGATCATCTACAAACTATATGTATCTATAAAACAACATACGTTTACTTTGAAAGTATATAAAAAATAGCTATAGTTGAAGGCATACAATTACGTTCAAGATACGAGATTGAGCTGAAATGTTCATAGGCTGACTATGAAGGAATGATGCTAGAGCTCTGAAATCTTGCATGCATTAATTTCAACTCTTCTTATTAATAACTGCATTGTTTCTTTCCATGTTCGAGTGTGGGCTGAAATGTTCATAGGCTTAATTAATAACTGCATTGTTTCTTTCCATGTGCGAGTGTGGGCTGAAATGTTCATAGGCTTAATTAATAACTGTATTGTTTATTCGCAGGTAAACTCTCATCTAAATGTTCAAAGAAGACTTCAAATGTAATTAGTAGGGACTCCTCTTGAACATGGATAAAATTTGATATTGTGGTGTCATCAATAACCTGCAGACAAAAGGTTTTAACTCCAATGACATTCATGATTGCTACATTAGTGAACGACACTCCAGCTGTATCAACAGTGCAAAGGTGGGCAGCTGAATTTAGGATGGGAAGAGAGAGTCTTGAAAAAGACCCCTGGTCTAGATGTCCTACAACTGCCACCACCAGGAAAACATGTTCAATACCTGATGATGAATAACAGGTGACTGACTATAAATAAAATAAAAAAAGTCAATGCTATTAGCATATCTTGTGAGAATATTTTCTACAATAACCTTCTCACGACGAAGGTTTCTGCTCGGTGAGAGTCAGATCTTCTGACAACTGATCGAAAGCGTACAGGTAGATTGCATCACGGGGAAAATCTGACGTTATTTGAGGCAGATCCAGCTGGTTTCCTTGAAGGCTTCCTAACCTAGGATGAGTGTTGGATTCATCACTTTGAGCCAGAGACAAAGGGACAATCCACGTACTTTTCAACCAACGCACACTCAACTGAGTCAATCTACCAGTAACCTGCGTCTAATTAATCATGTTCATTTGTTACACGATATTGTATTGGAACGGTTCTACAATCTTTACGTTTACTAACAAATTGAACAACATGTCTCCTTCATACCTGAGAAGTGTTTTAATAGATATCTAGAACGGCTCTGCGATCTTTACCGTGGCTGAAAATAGTTTCCATCTCATTCCATGTTCACCTTTACAATCTATTATGACATCGAACAGTTCCCTGACTGAACAAGCTTTTATTTCTTATTCAAAGGGAATGCATTCGAATCTAACAAATATTGATACCCAACTTACTGAATCATTCTGCCAATTAATAGTTGTAGATAGATTCACCTACCGTTCAATTCACACTTCTCTCCGGTTTTTTGAACAGGAGTAGAGGTTTATCCTTGTTTCCTGTTTAGCATTGGGTTTCTAGTTCCTTCTAAAATCATCTCATTCTCTTTCACGCTCAGTAGCCGCTTGCGGCTTAGGGGCATTATCGCCTTGCTTTTAAAAAATAGCTGACTACTGATGGTCATTAATTCTGCGAGGTTTTGTATAACAGCTCTGTTATTAGCGATGACTGAAAAAATTTGAGTAACAAGCCTCCTTCCATTTTGACAACAAAGAAGTTCGAAATTCTCCATGAGGCATTTGACGAACATTGCTGAGATTAAACACAATATTATTTGAGGGATTAATTACAATGGGAAAATTTTAGCGGCACTTAAAGAATTATCTGCAATTATTTGAGACGAGAACCTTGTGCAAAAATGATGATAAAACACTTTCACGCCATTCTCTTACAAGCTAGTTTGATAAAGTTGATAGTAAACTGAAATTGCTGACCGTGACGCTATGTATTTTCATATCTATCTATTTATCTATCTATCTATCTAGCTAGCTAGCTATACATGCTTAATTTAAAACGACAGAAAAGACACAGCGATTAAGCTTTTTATTTGTTTGTTTTGTTTTACGCCATATCAATCTCAATGGGTCATTTAATGCCGACAACTTTTTTTTTCCTGTTAATATTTTTGTTTTGTGTAAAAATCTATTTCTGTTAATATTTTTCCTTGAAAAATGTATAGCTGGTAATATTATTTTAAAAAATGTATTTTTTTTCAAAAACGTATTGCTGGTAATAGTTTGTTTTTTTGTTTTTTTTTTCTTCAAAAATTTATTTCTGGTAATAATTTTTTACAAAGTATTTCTGATAACAAAACCTATTTTTACACTTTCATGATGCTTTTTTTTACTCAGTTTTGGGTTAACTATTTGCCCATTGCTGGGACCCTAACAGGTGCTACCACCCCGGGTCAAGGTGGACCTGGGAATACCAGGTATTAAGAGGTGGTTCCACACTCCTCAAAGCCTCCTGATCAGAGGCCTTGTTGTTGGACGTAGTTTATCGTCTTACCCTGGACGCAGATGTAATTATCGTCATTTCCAGGACGCGGATTTTTAGTCCCTTTATAAACATTATATTTTAAATTAATTTTAATTTAACAGACATTGGAAGTACATTTCATGTGACAAGACATTGTAGAAATGTCAAATGTTCTGTAATTCGACATTGCAAGTACTATACTATTAGCCATTATCAACAATCATTTAAAACATTTAATATTTACAGACATTGAAAGTACTTTGAATGTTTCAGACATTAAGGAGCACCCTTTTTATGATTCTAGACATTTTTGCTGTGTTTGTGTTCACCGATTAATTTATAAATAGACAAATTTCTTTTTTTAGAATCTAATTTCACTGGATGATTTTTATTTTTTTTTTTTCCATTAAAGGCTATCTGAAGAGGAATGTTTAATATTTTCTTCTGAGAAAATTACAAAATGTCTGTTTAACTTTTGTAAGACCACTAATTTGGGTTCTAATGAAGCTATAGTCGGATAGTGCAGTAACAAGCATCTACGATAGACATTTTTATTGAGGACAAGAAGGCAAACCATCTGGCCTACCAAGAATATTCAAAATTAAAAATGCATTTGAACTTTCCTGTGATGTTTATATGAAAGAATTTTAGTTTTTTGAAAATCTTTTTGAGTCCAATGTTAATTATTTTTCAAATTATAATAGAAGGATGATTAATTTAGTTTTTTTTGATGTACGTTCTTTGCATCACTGCATCTATGACAAGACCTGAACATTCAAAACCTCTTTTTTTTTAGCTATTATTAAGTAAACGTTACTTCAAAAATTTAACATTCACCGGACGTATTAAAATCAATATCACAGAGGAAAGTATTTAAACCCTGCCCGAAATAGTCTAATTTGATGTTTTGGCAGAACAGGGGTTAGAGAGATATTGTTCTTTTTTCCAAGTTGTGAGAGCCATTGTTGACATCCTGAAGGTTTGGTTGATTTTGTTTTACGGCATATCAAACTTTTGTGGGTTATTTAAATGCTAAATATTTTTTTTGCAATTTTATATTTTCAACTTTTAGATATAATCTAATTCTTTCTATTGTTTCCTCATATAAATATGTATATGTTTTAATCTAGAAATTGTTAATTATATGAAATAACCAAAACGGAGGTTGTGGTTTAAATTTTTATAATTTTTATAACATCAACAAAATACAATACTGCCATAGCAGTGAAAAATAAAACCACTGGTAGAGGTGCACTACTTAGACAGCATATCCCTTAACACCATAAAACTTTAAATAGTGTCCAACGTATTTATGAGGATTAGGACATAGCTGAAAACATTCATAGGTATGATATATAACAATTTGAATTTAGGTCATTTTACTATAAATGTATTTTTTGTATTTTTCATAGTGTTTTGTTTGTTTTGTTATTAAATAAAAATATTAACATAATTTTATAATCCGTCATACGTAATAAAACTGCACCTCAAAAGGAAAGGGAGTTCCCTTCTAAATCTGGATTATCTTATCTAAGTATATATTCAGTCTATATTCTGGATCCAGTCCGTCATTCAGTCTCTAGTCAGTCTTTCAGAGCGAGTCAGTCAGTCGATATATAGATAGTCCGAAACAGATATATAAAAATAGACAATTACTATATAAACCTGATTGTTCGTACTAACACTTTTCTACCTCTCTGTATATATTCCTGTTTTTGTAATATATCTGTGTTATTCCATATCCGTATTCAGTTCTTCTTTTTTTATTCTATCTTTGACTATCACCGTATACAAGGAACCGAACCATAACAGTTTGATATTTACTATTTATATAGCTGGGACCCTACATTCAAAGCACTTCATATCATCTATGGATCTTAAAACAACATATATTAAGAGGTAGTTCCATGCTACGTCAAAATTTTCAATCAAATAATTATCTAAAAAATTGGATGTATCAATCGTCATATCTCACATTTATAAGGGACATATATACAAAAAGAATAAGAAAAAGAAGAAGTAAATCAGAAGAAGAATTCTAGAAGAAACAAGAAGAACCTTGTCGACTTTATTTTTATTTAAAATAGAAATTGATATTACAAATTTTTATTCAAAACAGAAACATATTTTCACACTCAATGACCTTTGCGTCTTAATAACTTTATTTCCTTGATAACATTTTTTGGTTATTTGAAGAGAATTCACATAACGACTAATCTTTGGTAACAAAGAAAAGAATTTTAGCTGAACTGTTACGTGACATCTGTTACTTTTTTACTTTTTAAATGCTGGACGATTCCATAAAATCAAAACGGATGAAGAAGTTTCTCTAGGCGACAAACATGTGGTTCTATTTGAAAAATGCTTAGGATTGTCGTTATAAAAAATTAATCACAAACAATAAATTGTTGTTCGGATTTTATGTTGAGGTAATTTTAATTATTGCATGCGGTTGGTAAGAACTCGTATCAAATTTTTATACCCTAGATGATTGAAAGATTACGCGGTCCAAACGTTTAAAAAGAAAATGTTATATTTTGTGCTAAGAGAATCAATATTTTAACCATGTGGATAATAGAAGAATTTTTTTGTATAAACATTCAAAACATTATGAAATTTTACAGTTAAAAAAAGTACAATATGAAATACAGTTCTTTAACAAACGTTAAATCTAGTAGTCAGTGCCGAACATGTGGAATAGTTATAAATGCTTACTCGCGTCTTTTTCTCTCTCTTTCTCACTAAACGTTTTCGACTCTAGAAGACGAAGATAAACACTTTTTTACTTCCTTATGGTGTGTAATCACTCATGGTGGTGATTGGTTATTCCATTACATCAGAAAAATAAAGATCTATCTGAATTAAATAATCCACTCAATGATCCTTACCTTTTACGATTAAATCATGGCGCAAAAATTGAGTTTAAAAAATAGTTTCCTGGAACCAAAATGTCTATTCTCTGCACGCCAGATATAGCTATAATATCAACGTGTTTTTGTAAAGCCATTGGATCATTGTGAAACCTTGGTTAATTTTACATCAACATAAAAATTATACCATAATCATGTAAAAAGTCTGCTGACGTCAAAAGTTGATGAAATAGTGCCATCAAAAGTATGCGGTCAACAATGCGGAAAAAAAAAAATCATATACAAATTGGATTAGATTTGAATTTTGGGGTATTTACGCTTGAAGTTAAAAATTTTTTGATTACCGAAGTGTTTTGTGAGAAAGGTAGATAAAATTTTTAGCTCAAATTCCCGCCTCTGGAAAAACAATAAAATGGATAGCTGATATTTATTTACAGTTGATTCATGCGTTTAAATAGAGCACATACGCATTTTTTTTCTTGATAAAAATTTTATGTTTAAATGAATTTTTCTCAAACCAACATACATGACTATTGAAAAATTTTAAAAATAAAAAAAAGGCCTTTAAATTCAAAGCCTTTACACCCCTTACAACCGGACTACAAAAAATATTTCCGGATATATGGAATTTTTTTTCATGTTCCGGAAAACAGGAATTATGTTTAAATTAAAATAAAGAAAACAAATCAAATTTAACATTTATTTTCAATATTTTTTATTTGGTTAAAATAATTTTTTTGGTGAGTTTTTTATAACGGAATTGATTTTAAGCAAAAAGAAATAAATTATTTAAAAAGTTTCAATGAAAATGTCAATAAATTAATTGTCTGCCACATATGCAAAACAAATAATGTAACGAGGATTTTTTTTTCGTTTTTGCATTAATATTTTTTTTTCTTTAATGTCATACCAAACAAAATTTAATTTTTATTGCTTTTAAATTGAAATTTCAGTTAAATTCAAAAATACAAAGTCTGTTGCGTGTGTTATTGCAATCGTCATAATTTTCAATGCTGGCTTTCTTTCCATAAAACTGAAAACTTTTTTCATTACTTTTTCAATTTCAGTCCAGGTTTCATCACAACCATATTTTTTATTATATTTGTTTTCATTAAATAAATGTGAACGTTGGAGAATAGTATTTTTTTTTTTGAAATTTATTTTTTGTAAATTCTTGAAAGGAATTATGTTTGACTCATCATTAGTTAAGAAATGAACTTTTCACTTCCATCTTTCTGTTTAAAATGTCCACTTTTTGCGATAACTCCAAAATTGTTGTTTTCAAAAATTCCCATCATCTTTTTAAGCCAATACAAACCAATAGGGTGAAATAAGTCATAAGCAATTATCCAAAGTAAATTTTCTGAAAAACAATAAATTTCAAATTAAATGCATATCAATTTTCAATAGTTCAATATATATATATAT
>CAHIKZ030002283.1:40000-42500 GCA_903632075.3 Acanthosepion pharaonis | reverse complement strand
GAAATATATTTATTTAAAATATATATAAAATTTATATATATATATATATATATACATATATATATATATATATAATATATATATATATATAAACAACAAGCATAAATATGAATTTATATTTTTATTCTATCAACTGTAAATATTTTTAAAAAGAATATATATGATATTTTTTCATATTAAATAAAAATATATATATTATAAATATATATCCTACAAAACAACAGAAAAAAAGAATATTAGTTGATTCCTGATATTATTATCCACAATTTTGGCATAAGAAATGGTTTATAAAAAAAACTAAATATAAAAATAATTATTCTAAAACTAAAAATGTCTAAATATCTGTATTTGGATCCATAATTCAAGATAAATTTGGCTTAAAAAAAAAAAAAACATTTATAATTAAATCATATTGCAGGGTTTATTGTCTGTTCCTTCCCTAAATTTTGTTTACCAAATACGTTCAAAATAAATACCGGATTTATATATATATATATATATATATATATATATATATATATATTTTAATCAAATTTTTCGGAAAATTATAAATTTAAAAATTTTTAAAAACATTTTTTTTATCGATACAAATATTTAAGTAAATGCTTTTTAAAATAAAAAGTAAGAAAAACATTATTTTCAGAATAATATATATTTATTATCATTTAATATTTTGGTAGACGGGAATTTTATTTTTATCCTATATATTCATAATAAATTTTTTTTAATTTACCACAGAAATCAAATCAAATACATTTATTGTTTTACATGAAAAAACATTATTTTCATTTTTTCTATAAAAACATTTTTATCTGCTCTATGCGTATCCAAATATAAACGTTGTCCATTTCATAATAAAATGACGTAATTTCTTTACCTATTTGGATACGCATCGAGCAAATTGTTTATATATTTGAAAAAATCATTTAAAATTTATAATTAAAAAAATTAAATAAATTTTAATAAAACTTCTTCAATGGCGAAATTTAAAAAAAATAAAACAAGTTTATATAACGATTCCGTATTTGATACAGGTTTGATTCCTGTCGGAAGGACGCATATTTTCTATGAAAATTTTTCGGACATTCAGGCCACATTTTTGTTGTTAATACTGTTTATTAATCACATTGCCAAAAATTAAATATTTGTATCTATAAAAAAATTCTGTATAAAAAAAATGTTTAAAATTATATATTTATTAAGTGTTTGTGTGTGTGTGTGTGTGTGTGTCTGTGTGTGTGTGTGTGTGTGTGTGAAATTGAAATAAAATATAAATATAAATATAATAAATGTTTAATTATTTAAATTATATATGAATTTTTAAAAATTAAATAATTAAATATCAGAAACAAATAACTTTAAATAAAAATTTTGGATATATGTGATTATATTTTTATAAAAAATTCACATTTTGAAAATCGTCAGATCTAAGAGAATGAAACCCATTGAAAATATTTTTTTCTATCAATAAAAATAATCATATATATATATATATTTATATATATATATATATATTTATATATATATTATTAAATTGTCAGAAATTTAAATAATTATATAAAATAATAAAACGTCCATATAAATATGGCGGAAATAATTAGAACATGGACATCAAAAAATGCTTTTAAATTGTTTTATTTTCGTTTTAATTAAACAATGATAATCTTTTAATTGACTTATTCAATATTTGCTCTGAGATCGCCATTCAGTTCTTTTATTCCCGCTGTTTTTAATTAAATTCTTAATTCAAAAACCCCTTAATTTAAAATTAAAAACCATAAAGAAAAAAAATTTCGGTATTATAATTAATTTTTTTTTAATAATTCATGAAAAGAAAATGTCTATCGTCATGACATTAAAAAAATTCTACTATTCAATGTATTTTTTTTTTGTTTTCACAGTTGTCGCTTATATATTTTTACAATAATTATATTATAATATAATATATATAAATATATATATATATATATATATATATATATATATTTCAAATAAATAAATATACAAATTCACATTTACACATTTATATATATATATATATATATGTATATATATTTTATATATATATATATAAAGAAATATAGTCTTAAGCTGTTTTATATTTATATGATAAATGTGCTTTTGGTCAGGATAGATTCTGTGTAAATATAAAAGTGAACATAGAAGTCAAATGTTTAATAGCGAAATTCTGTTTCATGCTATAAACAAAAATCGTCATTAATAATATATGTTCAAACATTTATTTGCGACTTCCGGTTTGATAATTAAAGAAAAAATAAATTGATATTGAATGCACCACTAACCCGTATATATAAAAATAATTTTTTGTGTAAAAAACAATTATGTGGCCTGACTTTGCATATAGTTAATAAAACAAATAAACCATCAAGACTTCTATGTTCACTTATATAATATATATATATTTTTACATGCAAAATTGTATTATAAAAAAAAAATCTTTTAATTCATTAATTCTTTCCAAATATAATATATATATATA
>CAHIKZ030002283.1:27500-32500 GCA_903632075.3 Acanthosepion pharaonis | reverse complement strand
ATTATTACTTACACAGTGTTTCGGCCTCTATATCTCTGAGATGACGTATCATGATTACTTGCATTATTTACATTATTCGGACTGTTATCCTCATCTTCATTGCCATATTCAAACTTGGCCCAGTGTATAATGGCGTCGGTTAGAGCCACTGACTAGACCGAAAGGGTTGAGAGTTCAATCGTAGGCTACAGCAGAGGTGAACAAAAAAAAATGGAAATTTCAGTTAAAGAGAAATAACCGAGACATCTGGAAGAGGCATGGCACATGGAACTAGAACAATCTACCCTGGTCGACGAAATAAAGTGTCCGCTTCACCAATTCCAATCACCTAAAGAAGGCCGGAGCGTACAACGTAAATTCTATTTAGATTTCTATATTCTATGTTTTTATATCTATATACATAAAACTACTCTATTAACAAATGAATATGTAATATCTGCCTATATCTCTGAGATGAGGTATTACTTACATTATTTACATTATTCTGTTATCATCTTCATTGCCATAGGCCGTTGTACGCTCCTGTCTTCTCGGGTGATTGGATCTCTGAGATGAGGTATTGTGATTTCTCACATTATTTACATTATTCAGACTGTTATCCACATCTTCATTGTCATATTCGCAACGTTTCGACCGTTGTGCGCTCCGGCCTTCTTCAGGTGATTAGAATTTCGAACCGAACCCCTTACTTCTAGTTCTACGTGTCATGCCTCTTCCGGATGTCTCAGTTATTTCCCTTTAACTCAAATCTCCAAGTTTTTTGATTCACCACTACTGTAGCCTGGTATTGAACTCACACCGCTTTGGCTCTAGTCACTGGATCTAACCAACGTCTTTATCCACTGGGACATGTGTCCTTGAGCACCTGGAACTAGAACAATCTACCCCGGTGGACGCGAATAAAGGGTTCAAATCGAAATTCCAAACACCTGAAGAAGGCCGGAGCATACAACGGTCGAAACGTTGTGAAAATGATAATGAAGATGAGGATAACAGTCTGAATCATGTAAATAATCTAAGTAATCATAATACCTCATCACAGAGATCCAATCACCTGAAGAAGGCCGGAGCGTACAACGGTCGAAACGTTGTGAATATGGCAATGAAGATGAGGATAACAGTTCAAATAATGTAAATTATGCAAGTAATCATAATATCTCATCTCAGGAATACAGAGGCCGAAACGTTGTGAATATAGCAATGAAGGTGAGGATAACAGTCCGAATAATGTACATAATGTATGTGATTCCTGTTCCAGAAAATCTTCACTGTAGGAAGTTATTGGGGGGGCAACGAACAAGAAAACGGAAGAATGGAATAGAACCAGAAATGCTGGGAAAAAACATCTAAAAACTGTCACTTGTGCCATCTGCTTAAGCCGATTTGGCAATCTCGGATCCAAGTTTAAAAGGGCGCTTCTTTCGGGATTCGTGGGAAGGATAATGAACCATTTGACAATAATGATTTGAAGTTTGATATACGAGGACGGAATGGACCATGCGATATGGGCTAGGGAGGGGGCCACGTGAAGGATCGTGCAGTTGGTGGAGATGCAGCTAGGTCACTTTTCGGGCTTCGATTTGGGCCCTGGAGTGGATGAAAAAATTGGGAAAAGACGACAGGAGAGAATCCAAGGCGAAATGAGGTTGATACCGACATCGTAATGCTGCATGCTTCGTACCTGTTAATGAAAAGAAAGCATTTTGTGTTCAAGTAGCTGTTTACACAATTCCCCCCTTCTGCCACCACCACTTATTCGTATATTAAAGAAAGATTTTAATTCTGAACCTAAAGATATTACAAAACGAAGCATGAATGTGAACAATATCTAGGAAACAATATGACGTACACTTCAGTTGAAAAGTCTGAGGATACTCCTGGTAATTTCTTTTTTAAATTGGCCCAGAAAGTTGTTGTTTTGTACTTTAAATAAGAAGAAATTATTGTAGAAGGTTAAAAAATTAAATAAATTTTATTATTTCAAAAATTAAAACAAAAGCATTTTGTGATTATTTTTTTAAGCAGATAATGGAGGTTTAATTTGAGTGTGCCTTCAGATTTTACTGTGTCATTTTCTATTCTCTGTAAAAACATTTCCCAGATATTTAAACTTCTGTACTTGTTTGATTTTGAAATATCTAATTAGGAGTTCGTCTCCCTTTTCTTTGCCAAGTTAACATAAGTTAAAGTAAGTAAAATCTCAGCTACCCTTCAAGGTTTGGTTAAAAATGGAGCAATCCACTGGAGGTCAAAAAATAGTTTTGATTACTCTCCACAACCTCTATCTTTGCGTTGCATATTTTCATTTGAAAGATAGTAAACTCGAACAAAACTATTCATCTGTGAGGAGATTACAATGACAATTGATGTTATGTAACAATTCAGCACTCTTTTCTTTGTTCCTAATAAAAATTTCCTGAATAATGAACAATAGAACAATAGTAGAGAAAAGTTATATAATGCCTGGCCACTGGTTAAACGGTGGATAAACATTTGTAACTATTTTTATATCTATCATGAAACATTGCATACCAATTATTTGCCAATTTTGACTGAGGAGCTCAGGAAGAATGGTTAAAATTCCTCAAGAATTCGGGGATCAAAGGGTTAATACTTTGACTAGATTTTTGAAGGCAATTTTCACTAATCCAGTTTGGCTTCAGATTTTGGTGTAAAATTTTCTATTCTCTGTAAAAACATTTCTCAGATATTTAACCTTCTGTAGTTTTTAGATTCTGACATCTTCAATTTGTAGGTTTGTCTGGCGCTCTAGGTTTAACTCTCTCTCTCTCTCTCTCTCTCTATATATATATATATATATATATATATATATATATATATATTATATATTTATTTCTTCATCTAATGTTATATATCGATTTAACTGAAAAAGCTTTTTCACTTTCAGATGTCAATGATTTCCCAGACCATATAAACATGTAGTCGATATATCTGCATCTAGGATGTGCACAGATGGAATAATCTGGATAAAAGACAGATATATAAATACCTACCAATGAAGTGAGAGAAAATAATGTTTTAAATCCTTGAGTGAATGTAGAATTCACATTTGGAGGAATCCCCCGAATCTACGCACAACGACATTAAGTAACCATTTCCTGAGCGAAATAAAGAATAATTTGACGTGACAGATGTACTCACGTCTTCTCATTGGTCAATAACCATTACATATTCTACTCTTTATTCATTGTTTCATTTAATTTTAGGTACAGGTATGAGGTCTTCATCCTTCAAGTGTTGCCCTAAACTGCTCTAGAAAGTACGTGACCCCACTTCCTATGCTCTCGCATTACAAGAACTAATTCGGATCGGGAATGGGTGACTGCTATCATATCTTGGCTGGAACTGCCTAGTCCTCACTTTAATGTTTTTATAGAATTCAAAATCATCTAGGCGGCCTTGTAGGCGATTAACTACATTCCACCCTGATACCCCTTCTTACACAGACAAAACATCGCAAATACCTGGCTACCCTATTGCTCTATCTGTGGCAAATGTTGTGATTAGTGGTGACCAACACAATGAAGACCCATCATGCAAGTTACATTGGAACAAATAAGCCCCATTAACTTTGTTTCGCCTTAAAAGGAAGTTCCACTGGGTCAGCTTCTTCTGCAAAAGTGATATTTTGTGGAATAGACTCCCGAGAGGATACTTTCCAGATTACTACATTCTTAAACTGTACATGTATAGGTTTGACTGTAATCGTTCCTACATAACTTCAGAAACTGAATTTCTTACATCCTCCTCTTAGCGCTCATAGTGCAATTTTATTTAGTAGCTATCTACCTCGAGTGTCTCTCGGGCTTTGTATTTAGTAATGATTAGCAAAACGAATATATATTTAAATGAAGGATTGTCATTATTCTCCGAATCTTTCAAACTAATATCCTCATCTTTATTTTATTTTATTTAGTTACGTTTTTGTTACAGGGGCAGGGGTGATGCTATCTCCATCCAAAAAATGTTGCCTAAAATGTTAAAGTGAAGGAGGGTCGTACCTCTATGAATTATTTGTATTACTATCTTCTTCTTTGTTTTTTATCCCAAATTTTCAGAAAGAAGAACATACTGAGATAGATAGATAGATAGATAGATAGATAGATAGATAGATAGTTAGATAGATAGATAGATAGATATGAAGTGACCAAGAGAGACAGATAAACAAACAATCAAGAATAATCCAATATATATATATATATATATATATATATATATATATATATATATATTTTAGATAGATAGATAGATAGATAGATAGATAGATAATGAACAGGCTGAGATAGATAGATAGATAGATAGAGATAGATAGATAATGATAGATATATATAGATAGATAATGAACGGGCTGAGATAGATAGATCGATAGATAGAAAGATAGATAGATAGATAGAAACAAGAAAACATTAATGGCAAGAAAAATCTTGTCGGCATTAAATAACCCATTGAGGTTGATATACCGTCAAACAAAACAAACCAAACCAATATATACTGAGATAGATAGACAGACAGACAAATAGATAGATTGATGGCCGACTCATAATTTTCGAGTACAACCTGCTAAGGCACATTTGTGTTTTTTTCAACACCACAGAGGTAACCTGTGGTTTCTATTAAAAGTATGGTGAGATGACCTTAGTTATAGTTTTATGCAGGGGAGCGTTTAATCAGTTGGGACAATACAAGTACGTTCAAACCCTCGGTCACAATGACTTGCTACTTCGTGCTAGAAATACTACCGTCGACGGCGTCTGTCTATCCAATTTCACATAAAAAGTTTAGATCAACCTGTGCTAAAGGTATTCAGTCATTTCCCAGACGGAAAAAAAATCACTTTACTGACAAATTGACAATGGTGAGATTCGAACTCGAACATTATGGTTGGAAAGCGAACGTTCTAAGCACCCAGCTAGGCTCTCGGCATTGTGCACTCAGATAGAGAGAGGCAGAGAGACAGGCAGATGCTTATATTAGGAAAA
>CAHIKZ030002283.1:20000-25000 GCA_903632075.3 Acanthosepion pharaonis | reverse complement strand
CTCTACCATGTCTATTTTTTCATTTCGTTGTTGGAAGTGCTATCTGATGATCCGGCGTCCTTTTTAAACGGACTCTGTTTCAATAAATTATTATAATGGTACCTTAAAGTGGTCTGTTTTCTTTTAAATATATATATATATATATATATATATATATATATATATATATATATATATATATATATCTATATATATATATATATATATATATATATATATATATATATATATATATATATATAAATATATATATATATATATATATATATATATATATATATATATATATATATATATATATATATCATGATATATACAAATATATTTTGAAATTAATTACATTCTATTTTTCACTGATTTATAAGACACAGTTATAATTGAAAATAAATAATAAATTTTTTTTATAATTTTTATAACATATTTGTTATAAAAAAGAACTCTTTTAATAATAGTATTCTGTTGGTTATTGGAACTTATTCCGTAATAGTATCAATCTTATTGGAACTTATTCCATATATATATATATATATATATATATATATATATATATATATATATATATATATATATGTAGTATTTTTTTGTGTGTTTACATTAAATTCTTCGCATAAGTCGGTTCTCTAATGTTTCCGTTTAAAATAAATCTAAAGATAATGATTCTGTTTAAAATAAATGAATGCCATATATATCCGTGCCAACTCTGATAAGAAACTGCCAACTTGATTTCTTTCACGAAACCTAAACTATCTTTGGTATGTATTGATAGAAGATAATGTTTATCCTGCTCGTGATAGACCCCTTCAATTTTTCTCTATCCTTCGCAGCCTGAGATAAGCGTGACTTTGGTGGTACTTCGAACAGCTTCATTGATCCGATGATTGCCTGAGGTGTCTATCATGCTTTGGAAAAATATTTCCACGGATTCTTCGACGCACTATTTTCATGTTCACTAACGTAGCGTTAAGTATTTACGGTTGTTTTATTTTATAACTATACTCGCAGATGACTGATTGCAACGCGACAGATCCGTGAAAATCCTTATGGCTCTCACTTATATACGATGCAGATACAAACTGTACCTGGACTTTGGCTATAAAAAGAAAACAACAACTATTATTTCAGCTGCCCCGTCGCATTCACTTGAATTTCATCGACGTCTTGAAATCATTTTAAGTGAGAAAAGGAAAATATCGCCCTTGATGAGATCTGTGGAATATGGTGGTTGTCAAACCTTGGAACCGGTGTTCCTTGACCAAAGACTTCTCGACAAGCCGTGGTTACTGATGGAAACTCTGTGGTGTGGTGAGACGACCACACTCTACACACTTTCCTTCCAAGCACTGAGATAAAACAATGGAAGTAAGCTAGAAATTTATAACTTACAACGGATGCGCAACAGAGTTCACAGACATTCTGCGCCATTTTATCTCCGTTATCCGAATAACATAACCGATTTTTTAACAGACCTTTATTGCTATGTGTCACTCGTAGCAGAAGACTACAGAATAAGCGGTAAAGTCGGGGAGTGAAAGTTAATGGTTAACCCTAGACATAAACATATGCTGCCTAAATATACATATATATGTACATATTTTTTTATGTTTATACGTTCTTTTTATAGATAAAATATTAAAGTAAATGCTCTGTTTATAATAAACAGTATTAACGACATTTTACCGGCCTGAATGTCCGAGAAATTTTCATAGAAAACATGCGTCCTGCCGACAGAAATCGAACCTGTATCCTATATATCTATATATCTATATATATATATATATATATATATATATATATATATTATAAATTAATTGATTTAAAATATGGTTTTTTTACCGCTTACTATTATTTCTTTATGTTATATATTTATATATATATATATATATATATATATATATATAAGTGAACATTGAAGTCAAAACTCAGATACAGGCGGTTTTCCTGCTAGACGCAATCGTCAGGCCGATTGCTTCAAGCATGAAACAGCCTGTCACCTAGAGTTGATGATGTTCACTTTTATATTTATATTTACATATGATCTATCTTTGATATTGAGAACTTTATCCCATAAATATAGCACACCTTAAAACTATATTTCTTCATATACATATATATATATATATATATATATATATATATATATATATATATATATATATATATATATATAAAAATTTCATATGGAGAATAAGCTTATTAACCGACGAAAAATAAAATTCGTCAGTCTTATTGAACCCCAGTATAGACTGAGTTCGTGTTGGACTTAGTAATTTCACTATGAAAGCAATTAAAATGTTAAAAATAACCGTCGAATAACTAATACATAATTTATCCATTTCAATGTTTCAGTCAGACGAAAATCACGAAACAGTGGTCAAGGGTGGGTGGAAGCTATTAGTCTTAAAGGGAAGAGGTTTTGTAAAATTAAACCCAGATATCAACCTCATGACAGTAAATTGGTGTTATCGGAAGAATAAAATGTTAATTTAAATCTAAGAGGAATAAAAATGGGTTTAAAATAATTATATATAACGTTATATTTAAAAATACAAAATCATACTTAAAATCTCTATTCTAAAGACAAGTTATATTTTAAAATTCGACACATTTAAATAATTTATATTAGAACGAAAAAAGTTTATCCATTTTGTTTCTTACCAGTCGAGATGCCGATGCATCGAAACAAGAATGCATCTTTGTAGTGAGGGAGTTGATTTTGTCCGTATATACATATTATAATAAAAATATATATATACTTTAAATATATATATATATATATATATATATATATATATATATATATATATATATATATGTACAAAATTTAATCACAAATTAAAGTGTGAAAATTAATTGATATTACCAGACATATTAAAAACAGGTTTGTCGGTTTCCTCCCGCTCTTCAGGCTTCCAAGGAGATTTAATTTAAATTAAAAACACAGAAAATGTACAATGAAAAGGAAATGCGGAGGAAAAAATATGAACACAAGGAGCTAGAGACAAATAACAGCGAGCCCAACACATATTCACGCTGTTTACACAGGGAAGGCTTGCGGGACCCGATGTTAATTACCTCCAGCAATGGACGTGTCCCATATACCTATGGTTCCGCCATGTGTGAGCACCTCTTAAATAACAGAGGGTTTGCAGCTAACTTTAGTGTCGACTGGTTCATACTGTTGTCCCGGTCACACCTTTTTATTTCACCTCAATGTGCTTTTATTTCACCTCCACATTTCCTTTTCATTGTACATTTTCTGTTTTTAATTTAAATTAAATCTCCCGTTGAGCCCTGAAGAACCTAAAAATATTTTTTTGCTTCACCCTTTTTAATATGAGTGTAATATCAAGCTTCAGACTTTTATTTCCCATATATATATATATATATATATATATATATATATATATATATATATATATTGTCAACTACAGACAGACTGTTTCGATTTATCACAGCTCAACAGTGTGTCTAGACATCATATAATATATATAAATATTATTTAATATAATTTTTACATACGGACTAAATCAACTTACTCACTACAAAAATGCTTTCTTGTTTTTGGTTCTCATCCATCGAGATGCATCCGCATCGAAGCAAGACTGCATGTTTGTAGTGAGTAAGTCTTTTTTTTTTCGTATGTAAAAATTATGATAAATAATTACCAGTCAATCTGCTCTTAAATATATTGAAATATATATATATATATATATATATATATATATATATATATATATATATATATAAATATAAATATTTCTATGACAAAATAAAAGGATATCATAGGTAAGTATGATATATGCGTGTAGAATAGCGGTAATTAGTGAGAGTAATGGAATTGGTGTGCTGAGTTCGAATTCTAGCGGAGGGAGTTGCGTTCGCTTTTGCGCAATTATCTTTGTAATGGTATAAATCTATCTCTTCTCCACTCAGCTATGGGTTGAATAAAAGGGTAGACTGTACACTCTACCATTGGTAGGAAACGAATACAAGAGAAAGCGAAATCTGAATTTAAATCTTGTTAGACGTAAAAACCTCCCTACTACGGAGGCCACAGCAAAAACACTTAGATTACGGAGACGTGAAGTTTGAAACAAATAAGTAAGAATAAATTTTAAAATTGTTATTGTGAAAAAAATTATTTTTTTTTTTTAACACCCATTTCTTTTTTTTTTATGTCTTCATTTCAGACTATTTACTTTTCTTTTTCTTTTTCAGACTATGACTATTACTGGGGTCCTTAAGACCGCCCGTCTCCTTCGCCTCCTCCGCGTCTTGCGGAGAATCGAGCAATTTGCAGAGTACGGAGCTGCCGTTCTGCTCTTGTTGATGGTGTCATTCACGTTGATCGGCCACTGGCTGGCCTGTATCTTCTACGCCATCGCGAACATGGAGCGGCCTCACCTCAAGGCCAAAGTGGGCTGGTTGGACAATCTGGCGCAAACTCTGAATGAACCCTATTTGCCGAACGACACCACTAGTGGCCCCAGCATTCGGACCAAATACCTCACAGCACTCTATTTCACCTTCACCAGTCTCACCAGCATCGGCTTTGGAAACGTTGCACCCAACACCAATGCTGAGAAGATATTTTCCATATTTGCTATGTTGCTGGGATGTGAGTACCATCGTTTACATATTTCTGCATTTTTTTATTTTCTACTTTCACTTTCTCTTTCGTTATTGTTTTGTTGACACTACATCTAAAGAATTTTTATTTCAAGGAATAATCTTTATAGATTGGGATTCATAAGACCTTCCTCAAACAACAACACATGTCAGAAAAATATTGATATTTTATAAATTTAGGGATACTTGTTCATAACATCGATACGATATAAAATCGATCTCTGATGTTTTTTTTATTGAGATACTGGACTTAACTGTTATTTACAAATGTTAAGATTGAAACTGTTTACATCGTTGATATATGCATAATGCTTATCATTTTCAGAATTTAAAAAAATCTTTTCTGAGGGTGAGGATTTTTTCAGAAACAC
>CAHIKZ030002283.1:0-15000 GCA_903632075.3 Acanthosepion pharaonis | reverse complement strand
ATATATATATATATATTTAACAATCCAGTTTCCATTTCCCGTACAATAACAATTAAAATAAAAAATTAATCAACTGTACAGAAATTTATTATTAAAATTGTTCTGGTTAATTCTGAATAAAATGCCATGTTTTAAAGTTAGTAAATTAATTATCGATACAGTTCGAACTGAAAACCACCTGCTTCAATGCTTTCCTTACAACATGAGAGAACGCTTCGACAAATGTCCCGACACAAAT
Organism: Acanthosepion pharaonis; assembly: GCA_903632075.3. Classification (NCBI taxonomy): domain Eukaryota; kingdom Metazoa; phylum Mollusca; class Cephalopoda; order Sepiida; family Sepiidae; genus Acanthosepion; species Acanthosepion pharaonis. The sequence goes on along the minus strand of CAHIKZ030002283.1, from coordinate 14,762 downwards.
GGTTCTCATCAGTCAAGTCTGCAAATCCATCGCGAATGAATTGCTTGAGGTCATCGATAACTCGAGGTTTCTTTTCAAAAACGGAAAATTTGATTATTTCCCATATAACGAAACTCATCAGGGGTTCAATCCTGGTAAACGAGAGGGCCACTCAACGCTGCGTCGTCGCCCTAGCCATCTTCCTCGGGGGAATGTTGCATCAAGAAAATTTTTTAAATTGAGAGTTTCTTTGGCAAATCCTTCCTCTTGGAAATAAATTTTTAAAATAAAAATTTATAGATAATAAATTAAAAAAAAATCTCCCATTGGTCAGAAATAACTTTATTTTTAATTATAAACCAAAAAACTGTATATTTTATATTATATTCATTTATTTATATATTATTTGCGAAAATTATTTCTTCTTCTTTTTTTATGTGCAAATATATAATGTTTTTATATAACATAGCATATATCATGGCTCTCACATAAGAAAATCCCTTGAGCTCTCAATAAAATTTCTTTGAAATTTTTCCCAATATTTCTTTTTTTTCCACTTGCTTAAAGTTCTAGAAATATGTCATGGGTTTTATTTTCAAATTTTATCTTTCCCCAGTTCGACCCGTCAGTATCAGATTTTTTCTTGTTTTGTAAATTACGTGTCCCGGAAATTTCAGCTGCCTATTCCTGATGTTAAACTAAATAAATAAATTTCTTGTTTGTTTTATCAAAAAGATCATCGTTGCTCAAACGCTCGGCCATGATATCCTTAGCATCCTTCTTTAGAACCATACCTTACGTTGCCTCATCTTTTAGGAGATCGTCCAAAATTCGCTGCCGTAAAGGGAAATAATATCATGTAAAAGTTCAGTACTCTTTTTTTTGTTATCAACAAAATTTCACCTCTTTCTTTAAATTTTTTTGAATGCGTCTTTGGCCATCCCAAGATTCTTCGGAACTCAGTGTTATAATACACCGTCCTCTGTCAAAACACTTCCCAGATATTTAAATTTCCCCACCTGCTTGATTTTAGATCCCTGATACCTTCCAATATCATTTTTTGGCTCATCTTTTTTTGAAAACCAATTTTCTTTTTTTCTTTTAATTTATGCTTAGTCCTTCTTCTTCTTCTCCTTCTCCTTATCATTCAGTATGGAGGTTTTGTTTTCATCTTTTCCGTGTCTTTCATTGTTGATAATCTTAAAAGTCAGTCCATCAAATAATCCCAAGAACGGCTTTTTTATGAACATATTAACACGGAGATTTATTGAAAAACCAAAATGATTCCTTTTTACTGAATGCCATGATAAGTGTTTTCTTGTTGTAACAATACGCCTTATTTGAGTTTTTGCAAATTAGAAAAATATAACTTTTTGATGAACAAGTAGGAATTCGCTGGTGCAGTTTTAATTATGACCTATAGAATCGAAGAAATTTCCTCACTAAACAATAGAATCATTTTAAGTAAGCTTTTGTCATCACGTGATTTATTCCAGCCAGAAAGCAGGAAGTGAGAAATGTCATTTTCGTTTTGTTTTTGTTTTGTTTTTTCTATTTATTTATTAAATTTATTTTTTATTTTTATTTTATCCTGTCTTATATTTTGGCAATGAACGAACTAAAAAGAAATTTTTGGTTATTAGATACATTTGTGTCTTTTTTTTTCTTTCTTTCTTCATTGTTTTAATTTAATTTATTATCAAGGATTTTCCATTTGTATTTAAATATTTTTATATATGGAAAAAAATTGTTGTTGTTAGTTATCATCGTTTAAAAAATATCTGTTTTAAAATTTCCAATGCAAATACTTTTCGCTTCCTTCCATTACGTCCACATCCTGTTTGGATGAAAATTAACGAAAATGTCTCCCTTTAAAAACGGAAATGAGTCGCTGTCTATCATTAGAAAAAAAAACGAAAAGTGAAAACAGTTACAGAAGGAAAACAAACAAGGATACAGAGAAAAAAAGAAAGAAATTTAAAAAAAAAAAAATAAAGAAGGAAAAACCATTTGTATAAAGAATTAAGAATTAAAGGAAGAAAAGACACACCTCCGGAGAAAGAGGAGAGAGAAACTTCCAAAAGAAATAATGAACATAAAAAAGAAAAACTATTAGAAGAGAAAAAAGAGAAGAGAAAGTAAAAGAAAAAAAAAGTAAAATTAATTTGTATAAAGAAAGAACGTTGTTAAAAAAGAAAGAAAGAAAATTTTTAAATTTTTTACAAAAGAAACGAAGAAAAAAAGAAATTAATCTTAACTCAGAGATAAAGAAAAAAATTTTTTTAAGAAAAAAGAAAATTCTCACATTTGTTGGAAGAAAAGATGAAAGAAAGAAAACGTTTATAAAATTTAAAGAAAAAGAAAAAAAATTTGTTCATTTAAAAGAAAAAAATTTAAAAAATGAAAAAAAAAAATAGGAGCGAAAAAAAGAATTTTATTAAAAAAAAAAAAAAATATTTAAAAATCAACTTAACCTATTTTCTTTCGCTTCACATGGAATGTAGAAAATTTCTTTTTTCCAAACAAGTTGCCATGTTTAATGGATGTCTGTTGATAATATCTTTAAAATCCCTTTTTTAGTTCTTAAAGCCTTAACCGGAAATTGAACTCACACTCTTTGGCGCCTGTCATTTAGATAAACTTTTATCCACATTGAATGTTTTCTTCCTGAACATCTGTGAATGAATTAATATAATTATAAACCTACTATTTCTATTAAACCAATGGATAAAAAAGCGTTAGTTAAATCTGATGTAAAGATTATTTTAAATTTATTCGGATTATTTAACATCTTTGTCACCATATTTTTTTACAACGTTTAAGCCGTTGTACGCTCAAATAAAGGTGGTTGGAATGTTTTTTGAACTCTTTTTATTTTGCTCAATTCATTAGTGAACTGAAACTAGTTCCATTGCCATGTTTAATGGATGTCAGATATCAGTTAAAAATATTGTAGACTTCCATCTCCAAGTTCTCCACTTAATATGAAATTGAACTCATAAATTGGATCATGTCATTTTATATATTTTTTTCTGGATATATAGGTTTTTCTTCTCAGAAAAGGCTTTTTCTAAAAAAAAATGGGGAAATTTAAAGCTTTTTGATTTTAAGCAGTTGCCTTTGAAACAGATTTAATAAAAGATTAATAAATATGTTTTATGTCTGAAGTGGCTTTAAATAGATATGCATTTCATGGAATGAATTCTTAAACTGTGATAGTGATATTTTTTCTTTTCTAATAAAAAAACGTTTGTTTTTCATTTTCAAAATATTTAAATTTCGGTTAAAATTCATAAAAATTTTTTTTTTAATTTTAAATTTAATTAATTATCCCAATCAAGTAATGACACAACAAATTACTTTGAATTTTTAAATAAAAATAAGACTTTAGAAATAACCGAATATAATTGCCTAAAACAGGAAACAAAAGATAAACGTCTGTCCTGTTCAAAAGATTTTTTATTTTTTAATTTCTCCCAATTTATGGCTAAGTTGGTAAAATTTGGTTGTTTTGTTTTATGGCATATCAAAAAGCCCAGTATTCATTTAATGTCATTTTGTGTGTTTGAAATAGATATATATATATAGTTTGGAAAAAATTTGTGTATGTTTATTTATATTTTGAACCATTTTTAATTAATCATTTTTTGAATACAATGTAAAATTGATTTTTTGTATAACTGTTTGTATTACTGGTAAAATTTATAAGTATTGTGATATTTTTTTTTCTTTAAAAATTATTGTTAGTAATAATTTTTTTTTATTTTTAATTTTCTGGTATTAAAACCTATTTTAACAAAAGTTTGGGACGTTAACCATTTTAATTATAGCTGTGTTAATTATACAGGTGTTTTGCCACCCAAATGGCTTTATGGACCTGGGAAAACCAGCAATTAAGAGGTGGTTCCAAAATCCTCAAAACCTCCTGATCAGAGGCCTTGCTGCTGGACGTTCAATATGTTCTTACCCAGGACAATTTCTTCAAACCATTTTCCTTAAAAAAATTGCTGGTAATAATTTTTTTCAAAAAATGTCTGCTGGTAATATTTTTTCAAAAAATGTTTGCTAGTAATATTTTTTTTTTAAAACGTATTAGAAATTAAATTTTTTTTTTTTTTCCAAAATGTATTGTTGGTTTGAGGTTTTTTTCTTTTAAAAATTTATTGCTGTTAATATTTTTTTAAAAAAATTTCTATTTTATTAAAATCTATTTTTTTACACTTTCATTGTTTTACCCAAGTTTGGGGTTAACTATTTGCCCATAGCTGGGACAAATTTACAAATTTGTATATGTTTGATTAAAAGGGACGCCAAAAAATTTGGTTCGTTTTTCAAACCTCCTGATTTGCCTTGCTGTTGGCCGAAGTTTATCGTCTTACCCAGTGACCGGATTATGAAAAATAATCGTCTTAAATCCAGTATACGGATGTAAAATCGTCATACACATAAATGCGGATATATTTATATAGATCATAACCAGGATGGTATTTGATAAAAGAAATAATGAAGAAAAATTACGAAACCTATCTGTATTTTGAGGAGGTAATTAATTTAATGTATTATTCTGAAAGAATTGGAACCATGAAAAGAAAAAAAATTATAAATAAATCGAACGAATACGTCTTTTTATTAGAGATTAATTAAAAATATTATTATTTGTTGCATGTTTTTATGATTATTATTCAATTTTCTTAACAAAAATGAAAACAGCATTGTCCTTTTCCTGCTGCATAATCCTATCCGCTTCCATACGTAGACAGTAGCCAAACACAAAAAGGATTAAATGCCGTAAGATATATTTTCCTTTTATTGAATGTCATTAAATTGAAACAGTTTTTTTTTTTAAAGAAAGAAATAAAAAGTACATTATATTCCTGCGGTCGTAATTTACGCAAATGGAACTTGGTGGGAATTATGATAATTCATAATCTGCATTTTTTCTGTCGTAATATTTTTTTGTTATCCTTTTTTTATAATTTTCATTTTAATATGGTATAAAATTTAACCTTCCTTCTAACATTTTTTTATTTATATGTACACAAAATGATCTTTGAATAGAAACATCTGCTTGATCCCAATTTTTTGGAAACAAATCCCATTATCAATGCGATTTATTTTTCAATCACAACAATAAATAATGCAATGCTAAATAATAAATTTGATTTCTTTTATTCTGCTTGTCCTTAATTAATTATTATTCAATTTATATTTTCATAATTTTTTTCATAAAGAAAACTGTCAAAAAAATATAATAACGAAATTGTCATTTCATATTTCTTTCGAATCGAGCATCCATTCATTTATTAAAAGCATGATTGTTCCAAACTACCTGTTCAAAATAACCTCCTTCTCAGATGGTCTTTTTTATTATATTGATACATATATGATTTTTTATATATAATTTTATATAAAATATGTATATATATGTTATAAAAAATATTATATATATCAAAATTTAAATATGCCATTTTAGTATAATTTTTTTCAGAAAATTTTTCCTGATTATTCCATTCTATTTTTAAATCAGCTCAGTTTGTTTTATTTTCAAAAAACGTTCCTCAAATGTTCAGTCTATATTTCTTCAGCATCCTTATTAAAAGCACGTATGTGTTTTTCATCTCTTTTTCCACCATACATAAATATATCCTTCATTCAAGGCATATAGAATTTATTATTTATAATTACATAATAGCTCAAACATAAATGAGGTTTTGGTTTATAAAGATATATATATATTTTTGATCCCTTTTGAAATTAAAAAAGAAAAAAAAAACCCTAAGAAACTGAAATTGTATTCTATCTTTGAAATATATTTAAATTTTTGTTATGGACAAATGAAGAATAAACAATTTATTTAAAAGACATTCCCCTATATATTTAACGTTCTTTTTATAGATACAAGTATTTTTAAATGTTTTTAATAAACAGTATTAAATAAATTTACCTGAAATTAATTGACATTTTTAAATAAAAAAGAACGTTAAACATAAAAATGTCTTTAATAAATAAATTGTCGGACTTTGTCCATTTCTTAATATATGACGTCATTTGTTTACATTTGATACGCCAGAGCAGTTATGAATGTAATGAGATTCATGGAAGATTGAAGTTTATAAGCAGTAAATTCGACCTTGCCTACCGAACGCTCCTTTTGTGGCCGAGAGGTTAGGCACGTCAGCGTAAATGACGGTTCCGTATAGGATGCAGGTTCGAATGCTGTCAAAGGACGAATATTTCCTATGAAATTTCTCGGACATTCAGGCCGGTAAATGTTATTTAATACTGTTTATTATAAACAGAGCATTTAGTTAAATACTTTTATCTATAAAAAAGGAATGTTAAACATAAAAATGTCTTTAATAATATATATATATATATATATATATAAATATTGCTTTAAAATATATATATATCAATGGAACGCTATTTTTTCCATTTATACATTGTGGAACTTTTCATTCTACCCCTTTTAAATTTTTAATTATAATTAAAATTTTTAATTTTTTTCAATTTTCAATTTAACCTTTTAAATATTTATTGAAATGTCAAATTAATTTGTTTCGATTTCGAAAACCTTTTGAAAATTAATTTTAAATTGAAATATTCCTATAATATTTATATTTCTGTAAAATTATATATATATATATATATATATATATATATATATATATATATATATATATATATATATATATAAATTTAGTTGTATGGATTGAGTTTTTAACCCAAATTTTTTGTTTTTTGATTTATATATATATATATATATATATATATATATATATATATATATATATATATATAAATGAATATCATTCATACAAAAAAACAAATTAAAAATGAATTAATGATATAATATTTTTAAAATAAAAAATACATTATACAACTTGTTTTAAATTTATTTTAAAGGATTATAATTTTTCATTGAAGGTTCGTGGGTTGATGTAACTTTAATAAATTTGTTTTGCGAAGATGTTTTTCCTTCTTTATATCATATATAGATATCCAAGAGTTGGCGATTCATTGTGGAATTCATAACTTCCTAATTTCTAGCTGTTAAATATTACAATGATACATTTCAGCTTCTAAAATCTTATATTTTTTGTTATTGTCCATTTGCCTTATCATTACCAATCTTCGTTTGAAAATTCTATTCAATAACCTTCCCTATTTGTCAAAAATACATGAACGTTGATTCCTCTGGGGAAGACCTCCGATTTGTCCGTTGACTTCAGTCTAGGACGCCTTCATTCATTGATGTCGAACTCAAAGAGTTGTATCACTAAAATTATTATTTCCAAAAAAATAAAATAAAATGTAAATTCAATGTAAATTGTTATCTTCCATCTTCTACTTTCCTGAAAAAAAACAAAAAAATCCTTAATTTTTCCCATCCACCTTATAATCTTTGAAACTCGGTAAATCCTTGTATTCATGGCTTTATTGCTTTGCTTGGAAAAGATGATTAAATAAAAATATGAACTATTAATGAAAGAAAGGATATTTTAGCAACAATTAAAAATATTTTCAAAATATTGTCATCCCCAAAAACTTTTCATTGTATGCACAAACATTTTGTGATTTTTATTTATATGAATTTAAATACATAATAAACATTATTATATATTATGATGTTATTTTAATATATAATAATTGTTATTTAAACATGAAAAATTTTGCTAGATGTAAATGGTTTTTCCAGTGTCATTTTCTATGATTCTGAATTGTTAAACCGAGAATAAACATAAAAATGGTACAATCAATTTTAAATATTCGTATTTCAACATAACATAAATATTCATATTTCAACATAACATAAATATTCGTATTTCAACATAACATAAATATTCATATTTCAACATAACATAAATATTCATATTTCAACATAACATAAATATTCATATTTCAACATAACATAAATATTCGTATTTCCTTTTATAACATAAATATTCATATTTCAACATCTAAATATTCATTTTTTAACATAACGTAAATATTCGTATTTCAACATAACATAAATATTCATATTTCAACATAACGTAAATATTCATATTTCAACATAACATAAATATTCATATTTCAACATAACGTAAATATTCGTATTTCCACATAACTGGAATATTCATATTTCAACATAACGTAAATGAATTCATATTTCAACATTCTTTGCAAATATTTTCTATTTCAACATAAAAGTAAATATTCATAATCTAAATCCAATTCACATAAATATTCATATTTCAAAATAACATAAATATTCGTATTTTATTTTTAACATTGACCAATGAAATTTAGATATTTAAGCAAATGGAAAACAATTATTTTGTAGATTTTTTTCTTTTTTTATTCATGAATGTTGAATAAATTTAACTATTCTATCAATATATATTTATAATTTTTAACCTTGAAAACATTAACCACCTTCATTAAAAACCAAGTCTTATTGAACTAATTGAAGTTTTTAATACTCCAGCCTAACTTAAAAATAACAAATTGACTAAATATTTTTGGAAATACCAGTAATAACATTTTCAAAAATAGTATATATTCATTCAACCAATTGAACATTTTTTCTTTAATCATTTTTTCAAATGTATTTGTTCATATAATGAATTGATAAATTTTAACTCCTTTATTTGAATAAACTTATAATTTTGTTATCTTGCCAGATCGCATCTACGTTTGCACACACGCAAGAACTGTTAATATGCACTTATAACGATAGAAATGCCTTTTTCTTTGATGAATTGTCCGAGAGCCAAAGAGAATGTTTTCTTAATTATCCCTTAAGGAACAATTTATAACTTATTTAAATTCACCACAACCCTTCGCTAATATATTGCCAAGCAATCTCAGCTGCATTTCTTCAAAATATATGTAAAAAGTTCTCATTCTATACGCCTTTTATTCTTTTTTTTTTTATTTGCTTCCTTTTTATTTTTTTTTTTTATTCGTTCTTTTCTTTTTTGAATTTTTTTTTTTTTTATTATCAGTTTTATTTTCTTTCTTTGGTTTCGATTTCTTTTTTTTAGTTTTTCTTTTTTTTCTTCTTCCAATCTTCTTTTTTTTCTTCTTCTGTTTTCTTTCTTCTCTTCTTTCTTCTTTTCTTTTTTTTTTTTATTTATATTTCTTCTTTCTTCTTTTTTCTTCTTCCTTTTCTTTTCTTCTTCTTCTTCTTCTTCTTCTTTTTCCTTCCTTCTTCTTCTTCTTCTTCTTCTTCTTCTTCTTCTTTTTCTTCTCCTTCTTCTCTTTCTTCTTCTTCCTCTTCCTCCTTCTCCTCCTTCTTCTTTCCTCCTCCTCCTTCTTCTTCTTCTTCTTCTTCTTGTTTTCTCCTTTCCTTCTTCTTCTTCTTCTTTTTTTTTTCTTATTCCGTCTCTTTTCTTCTTCTTCTCTCTTTCATGTGTTAGTCCTCTTCCAAAACTTCCATTTCTTCTTCTTCTTTGTCATTTTTGTTTTTTTTTCATTTTTATTTTTTCTTTTCCATTTTCCTCCTTTTTTCACTATTCTTATAAGCTTTTTCTTCTTCTTCTTCTTCTTCTTTTCTTCTTCTTCTTTAATTCTTTTTCTTCTTTCTTCCTTCTTCTTCTTCTTCTCCTCTTCTTCTTCTTCTTCTTTTTCTTCTTCTTCTTCTTCTTCTTCTTCTTCTTCCTCCTCTTCCTCCTTCTCCTCCTTCTTCTTCTCCTCTTCCTCCTCCTTCTCTCTGTATTCTTCTCCTCTTCCTCCTTCTCCTCCTTCTTCTTCTCCTCTTCCTCCTCCTTCTTCTTCTTCTTCTTCTTGTTTTGTTTTTCCTTCCTTTATCCGTTTCTTTTCTTATACTCTCTTTCTCTCTTCGGATTCCATTAGTCCTCTTCCACTCCGCCATTTCTTCTTCTTCTTTGTCGTTTTCTTTTTTGTCATTTTTTTATTTTTCTCTTTCCATTTTCCTCCTTTTTTTCACTACTCTTATATTATTTCTTCTTCTTCTTCTTCTTCTTCATCTTCTTCTTCTTCTTCTTCTTCTAATCCTCCTTTTAGTGTTGTCTGGCATCTCTTTTAGTATTTCTTTCTATTTTGTATTCTTTTCCAATATTGTTAACTTCTCATTATTATTTTCCTTTTTCTCTGTTTTTCTTATTCTTTTTTCAATCTTTTTCAATGTTTTCTTTCGTCCATTTCTACGTTTTATGCTGTAATGGTTCTTCGAAATCACTATTTTTTCTTCTTTTTTTTCCTTCCGTTTCAAATATGTTTCTTTCATTTTTTTCTTTCTTTCTTTCATTTTTTTTTTCTTTCTTTCTTTCTTCGTTTCATCGAAAGGTTTTGAAATCCGCTCTTTTATTGATTTTGGACTAATTCAGAACATTACCAATGAAACCCATGAATGGACCTAGATTTGTCTTTTTACCGAATTAAGTAACACGCAGAGTTCGTCATCACGCATGCGCCGGAAAAATAAAAGCCCTGTTGAAAATCGGTGATCAGAAATATCAAACATGGAAGCAATCATAACACTTGTTTGTTAATATCCATAGAAACAAAGACTGATTTCTTCATTTGTTACACACACACACATACACACAAACATATATATATATATATATATATATATGAATAAACACAAAAGGAAAATTTGTCTTTCTTTAGGCAAGGCGTATGGTTTTTCCTTTTATGATTAAATTTTGTTGTCTTCAAAATATCCTCTTGCAGCCTTGATTCATGGAACAAAAATCTTTTCATTCGTTGCAAAACTTTCTCAAAATATAAGTTTAATAAATGATTTCTTTTTTTTTTTTGTCAATGATTCTAAGAATTCTTTTTCTTTTTTTTCTTTCACTCTTGTGTCAAGTTCGTCCCATGCTAATTCTAAGCTTCAAACTTTCGAACTGTAATATATATATATATATAATTAATACAGAATTCTTAAGGCGATATTTTATATCGTGGACTCAAAAATCTATGTATTCAGACCAAATTTTACAAAATAAATGGAGATCATATTATTCAGACTCAAGGAAAAGAAAAAAAAAGGAGAAATGGAAGAGAGATAATAAAGAGAAAAAGAAAAAGTTTTAATATTGAAAGGGGAAAGAAAAAAGGGTGAGAAAGACAGAGATTTCAATATAAGGTTTGTGTCATAGACATATGGGAATGGGAAATAGGAAAAGTATAAGAGAGTGAAAGATGAGAGTTAAACCAGTCGTCATATATATATATATATATATATATATATATATATATATATATATATATATATATGTATATATATATATACTTGTGGAGATTGTGTTACGGCTACAGGTGTGTATATTGAATTCAAGGCATTCACATAGCTGGGGCCTTAACAGGTGTTACCACCCCGGATTTCGGTGTACCTGGGAACAAGAGCAATTAAGAAATGGTTTCCCGCTTTTCAAAACCTCCCGATCAAAGGTGTGGCTGCCGGATGTAGTTTATCGTCATACTCAGAACAGGCGAAAGGAGAAAAGTGATTAATACTTGAAACATTTTATTTTATCCTCCGATATATGTGTAGACAGAAGAAAAAGATATATTGATTCTGTGATAATAATAATAATAATAATAATAATAATAATAATAATAATAAAATGTCATGAAAAAACAAATAATTTGAAAATCCTACAAGCTACAAATATCCGAGGGAAATCCAAACGAAAAGTCAATCCCTTGTTATCCGATAATAATAAAGAATATGCTCATGACAAAAATATTCCGAACACGTCTTCGATTCTTGTATATTTTAAAACTCGAAGCTGTGTCACATCGATCCAGGGATGGGCGTGGGGGGTGCGGATAACACGACCAAAGGATTAAAGGCTGCCAGCTTAGCGATGAAAGCAGGCACAGCTGGGATTGTTAACAACGTACTTTTAAAATGAATACACCCGCACATATATCTTCGAGGAAGAAGCTTTGCTCTCAGTCTCACTCAATCCCCCCTCTCCTCCTCTCTCTCTCACTCGATATATATATATATATATATATATATATATATATATATATATATACTGTAGGTCTCTGTGTTAAGTCTGGCGTGGTTTGGTTTGTTTTACTACATATCAACCTCAATGGGTTATTTAATGCCGACAGTATTTTTAGGGTAGGTTCATATGAATAGAATATGTATTCTCTGTAAGATCAGGTTTCTTGGCGTATTTTTGTTAAGAGGGTTTGTGTCGAGAGTAAAATGCATTACTGGTATTGTTTTTTTTTTTTTTCAAAATGTACTGCTGGTAATACATATTTTTTCAAAAATATATTCATGGTAAAATTTTAAAAAAAAAATGTATTGCTAGTATTTTTAGTATAAAACCTATTTTTACACTTTCATAGTGTTTTGACCACAGTTTGGTGGTTAACTATTTCTCCAGCTAGCACCCGGAGGGAACCAAGAAACAACAGCAATTAAGAGGTTGTAATATCCGCAAAACTGCCTGATCAGAGGCCTTGCTGCAGAATGTAGTTTATCGTCATACCCAGGACTCCTCATTAGAGGGATTCTTACATTCTGAGTATTCTGAAGTCTCAGCTGACATGGCATGTTAAGTCTGAGGCCCTTGTGTAAGATGAATGGTGGCATAACGTCGCTATCTAAACACCTTCGTAATCACCATTAGACTCATCCAACTCTTTCCGAATCCTGTGCGCTGGCTTTTGGAATCCAAACACTCTGAAGTGGTCGTATTGGATTTTGCGCTAGAATACCAGGCAACGCAACATGCTGTTTCCAAATTTCTAGCGGAGCGAATTGCGTCATGGTGCTCTTTTTCTCATGGACGGTGCCCAACTGACCCTACTATAATATACAGTCGATAAAGACAAAAACAAACAACGCGCATTAAACATATAAAATGGCGACAATTTACCCATCGCATACTGTATATGAAGTGCTTTGAGGAGGTAGTGCTGCGCTGAGTCAAGAGGATGGCTGCTGGGAGTCCCTATGGCAAGAGGACTCTGCACCATGCCACACAAGCAGGAGATCCCAGTGATGGCTGTCAGACAATTTCTGCGACCACATCACCCCTTGCATCTGACTACCGCACGCCTCAGTATGCAACTCCCTTCATTATTATCTGTGGGGCACAGTTGAGACCAACAAACCTCCTTGTAACACCAAAGATGAACTGAAGGCAAGGGTTATGGCAACATTCACCAACTTAAACAAGGAGACCGCCCAGAAGAGATGCAGGAGATTCTAAAGTCGTTTGGAGGGCGTGGTTAAAGCCAATTGAGAATTTAGTGTATAAATTTACTTTAGTATTCCAATATATATATATTCAATAAGTTAGATTGATGTGAGTTTATGACCCTGGGTTTCACGCTATTTGCGATTGTCACAAATTCACATCACTCCCACTAAATATGTTAGCTCTATCACTGATATGGAGCGCTTTCCAATAAGTACCGCGCATATATAATATATAAATAATACATATAAAAAATTCCATATATATATATATATATAAATCAGAAAATAATTATTAACATGATGTGTAGTGCTACGGATGTTGTTTCAGCAACGCGACGATAAACTGCAGCAAAGAGTAAATGAGTCGGCTGCCTTTGTTCTGGAAACGGCATCCGATACAGCCGTGCAGCCTTGCGTCCATTACCATTCGCGCGGCCGTATGTAAAAAATGAAACCTGCTTGCTCATGATATGAATATCTTGCCATTGTTAAATGGGACAATTCTCAGTTAACTCACTATTAAACATGTTAACCATGGAAGACGAATTAGAGACAAATGTACACGAATGACAAGTGTAACTTAGTCTACATGGCAACACAGCACCACCAACCGTAAACTTTCTTTAAACTTAATAAGTCAAAAACGAAGGATTTGCAGACATACGTTTATATGGACTTTTGTCCTTGTTTAATGTGGATAAAGGCGTTGGTTAGATCCAGTGACAAGATCCAAAGAGTGTGAGTTCAATACCCGGTTAAGTAAGTGGAGTACTTTCAGAGGGAAAATTAACAGGAGATAACTGCTAACTGACATCCATTAAACATGGCACGTCTAGACTAGAACAGTCTACCCCAGTGATCGAAATAAAGGGTTCAGTTCGGCATTCCAACCACCTGAAGAAGGCCGGAGCGTACAACAGTCGAAACGTTGTAATAAATATGGCAACAAAGATGAAGACAATAGTCCGAATAATGTCAATAATGTACATAATACTTCTTCTCAGAAATATAATATATATATATATATATATATATATATATATATATACCTATGAAATGAGAGCGAATCAAATATAAATTCAAACGTTCATAACATTAATTTAAAAATAGGATCGTAGAGTGATAATTCTTTATTATAGGATATTACATTCGAACATATCGCTACATAAATGCATGTTTCGATGCATATCATCATATCTCATCAAGCGATGATGAGATGATAGGCATCGAAACATGAATGCTTTTATATAGCGTTTTTTACATATGTTCTCATGTAATAGCCTATAATAAGGTACACACACGCACACACACACACACACACACACACATATATATATATATATATATATATATATATATATATATGGAGAGAGAGAGTTGGAGGGTGGAGAAAGAAACAGACGAATAGAGACAGAGAGTTAGAGATACACTTTCGATTGTTCCTTCCAGGGTTAGCCTGTGTTACAGTGAGACAGAATGAAGATAAATGAACCATTTTTTTTCGGCGCCATTTTTAGCCTCCTTCGTCTCCTGCTGCATGCTGATGCATAAAACACACGTCCGTTTATTAAAATTCTTTTGGTTTATTTTAACTCTT
>CAHIKZ030002282.1:437500-484327 GCA_903632075.3 Acanthosepion pharaonis | reverse complement strand
GATCGAAAAGGATCCTTGGAATTTGGTACTGATGCTGATTTTATCCTACTTGATGATCAACTTAATGTGCAGGCAACGTATATTGCTTCGGAGTTAGTCTGGGAGAATCCATCATCGAAACTTAAGAGATTCTCCTTTGAAAGCTGAGCCAGATGGAAGTGAGTATCCACTCTGTTCTATTTTATTATATTTTATTTAATATACAAATTAATTTCTGATTGGATGTTTTATCCAACATTATTTATTACTACAGGTTAAGAATCCTTTATCTGAAATTCTTGGAACCAGAAGTGCTTCATTTGTCAATGATTTTTTTTTTATGTTTTATTTTGGAATAAAAGCCTATTTTAATTTGTATATAGCATCTATAAAATAGGGGAGCAATTGAAATGGAACCCATAAAACACAATATCTCTTTACAATTCACAACTTATACATATATACCCTGAAGGTAGTTTTATATAAATAACAAACCCTAAGTAGTTTTTATATAAAATTTAATAAATTTTTGTACATACAGATACTGCGTAATGACATTCATGTAATGCTCACACGGATTTTAAGTTGTAAAATTAAAATTTCATGTAAAAATAATGTTTTGTATTTTAAATACATGTACAAAATAATTCTATTTACAAAATTATTCAAAATGTCAAAAAAGTTTGCATTTATGAAAATAACTTTTTATAAAATGCAGTACAGGTAATCTTAATCCATAATGGTGTTATTTTGACAAAATGTTAACAAAATAATCACAGTTACAGTATTTTATGTGATAAAAACAAAAACTAGGGTTCTCCATTTGTGGCATGTCATTGAAAACAATCCCCCACATTTTAGACTCGTCATTTCAACATAATCAATCCTGTATTCCTTTTCAGTTGCTTTCTAAAATTTTTAATTTGTTTAAAATCATTTCACCTAAAATAACTTTAAAATTTTAAAAGTTACTAGGTAAAGATAATAAAAAACAAAGAATAAAAGTATTTAAAAAAAGGTGAAAAAAAAATACAAATGAAAAATGATGAAACAAAGGAAACTAAATATAAAATGAATACGATAAAATGACAGAAGAAAGAAAATTTTTTAGCACATACTTTTAATATACATTTATAAAATTTGAAAACAACTGATATTTTTTCAATAAATGCAACCTACACACAATATATATATATATATATATATATATATATATATATATATATATATATATATATATATATATATATATATATAAGATAAAGAACAAATAGGAATATCTTATTATTCTGTCAAATTCTGATTTATATTTGATCCCGACTGTGTGTGTGTAGGACAAACTACTATCTCTCTACAAGTAAATGGTCACTAGTATATCATTAAAAATAATAGTAATGTGACAAATAGTAACACCTTTTTTTTTTTTATCTGTTCAATGAAAAGTTTTCTAGAGACTTGAAAAGAAAATTATAATTTTCAAAATCAAAATGCCAAGTAAAACATATTAGAAAAAAATACAGAAAACAAGATGAAATTAAACTAAAAGCAAAAAAGATGTCAAACTTAATATAGCCCATGAATTAAAAAAAAATGGATAAAATGATAAAAACAAACATTGTAGAAGATGAGGAAAAATGTAAAATCTATTTTGTTTTGATTATTACTTTATAAAAATTATTTTTAATTCTAATAAAAGGCAAATTAAGAAAAAACTTGGCTATTTTGTAAAGGTAATGAAAAATTAAGTCTTACAGTAATTATTTAATTTGATTATAAACAGATGTTAAATTTCATTCAATTTATAGATTTATACAATTTCTAATGGTAATCATGGGAACCATTAGCATTACCCAATAAAATTAAATTCCAAAATATTTAAAGAAAATCTAATTCAGATTCGTCAGCAAATTTTCTGGTGTACTATTGTCAATCATTTTGATTTTATGTGGAGTTTTCATTGATCTATTTACCTAACCAAAATAAATTTGTTAGCAGCTTCTAAATATGTAGAGAGATGGAGGGGTAAGTAAGTTCTCAACCAGACTAAAAAGAGACTAGACAAAATAAAAATAACTAATATTTGGTCAGATTTCGAAAAGTGGATTAGGCTCAAAACTTTTCAGCATACCCCTGTACAATACCTAATCAAGAGCTCTGAAGATTGCACAGTGGTTGAAAATTGTTATTTACTAAGCTTAGTTAGGCCACAATGTCGGAAATATAGGGCACCAAGTGAGGATCAAACTCATTATTTGGTAGCAATGGTTAACCAAGCTAGATCAAAAACCATTACCCCAGACCAAGGTACCCACAGAGGTTGCTGAGTGAATTTGAATGTTAAAATATGCATTGCAAAAAGTGGAGGATTTTGTTTGAGATCAATAATAATGGTATATGTATCAATAAATTAATCTATTACTGTTTAGGATGTTTTAAAGTACAGAACAATCAAATTTTTTTTTGTGAGATTTATTAATTCAACTGATATCACTTGCAGAGTTTTTTTTTTTTCAGTATTAAAAAAATATTGCCTTAAGTGATATTCCTATTGCTCAGGTGCAATGGAGAAAGATGTGTATGCTTATGAAAGGGATGAAAGCCAATAAATAGACTAAGTGCATAATTGCTGCCAATATGTAATTGTGCAGTTTTGTTAATAATGTCTTACAATCAAACATTTATGTTGAAAATTAAAAGTCTATTTGCTTCAAGAACTATCTGTAATTTTTTTTAATCATTTCACCCCAAGCAAGGCAATAAAACCACTAGGTCACAAGAGGTTACTGAGTGTTAGAGAATATGAGAAAAACTACTATTAAGTAGAGAGGAAAATTAAAAAAAAAAATTAAAACAAAAGATAACAACATTGGATTTAAATTTTGAAAATCAAAGTTGACTGGGAAGCAAGAAGCCAGAAAAGAGTTCCACAAGTGAGAAGTGTGATAGAAGAAATCTAACATAGAACTTATGGTTACATCTGGCCATTTCAAGTGTAAAATGATGAGACCTTGCTGCCAATCTAGTACTGTGCTTAAATTCATAAAGTGTAGGTACCATAGCAGAAAGTTCATCAGAAAATTACCATGGAAGTATTTATAGAAAGGACACATGGAAACCATTTAAAAAAGGATGTAGCCAAGATGCCAGGTTAGGACCAATAACATTGCAGATTCTTGTTTGGATTATATCAAGAATAAAAAATATAAAGCAGGAGCATCAGACCAGATGGCAACAACTTCAAAAGCAAAGATGAATGTTAGTTCCTCAAAAGTAAGTCGTTATGCCAAGGCTGCCTTCATTAATATAATCAAATCATATAACAGAATAACTATGATACATAATGTCGTCAAAATTATTCTGTTTATTTTAATCAAATAATTCTTCTGAGGCATGTTTTTCTATTTCTTTCATCCCGCTATAGATAATATTGAGGTTAGACTAGTCCATATATTAATTAACAAAATCAGAGATCATTCTGAACTCAAAACTGTAGATTAGGCACAGGGAATTATTTGATTTTTTCAAGAAAATTACATGTAATAATGTTAAAAGGAAAGATGGCAATAATTATTGTCTATATCCTCAAAAGATATTTTTTTATGTTTGTAATTATTCAAAATAATCACTTAAATTTTTTTTTTATTAAATAATGCTTTTAAACTTTCTAAAATAATAAAAAAAGTAAATAAAATATTTTGTAAATTTAAATTTAAAATTTTAAACATTTTCAAGGAGATTTGGCCATTGATAATTGCAAATAATATCATCTCTGGATATTCAGGGTCTTTGTATTTGTGTGAGTGAGTGTGTGTGTGTGTGGAAATATTAACAAAATCAAGGAGACTTGATTGTTAATCAAATTTGATTAGCTACATGATGTTTTTCCCCAGTTGCTTTCATCCTTCACATGTAGATAATGTTATGAGGATGATGGCAATAAACATGGAAATATTAACAAAATCATGAGCCTTGATTGTTAATTCAAATATTGATTTGCTATTATTTCTACTACATTTGATTTCATCCAAATGTTAATAAGATGGCAAGAAAAATGTTGAGACACATTTAAATCAAATCACATAGTTGCTTTCATCATTCGTGATAATGTTATGGATGATGGCAAAACATGGAAATATTAACAAAATCAAGGAGACTTGATTGTTAATCAAATATTGATTAGCTACAAGGATGTTTTTCATGAAAGCTTTTCATCCTTTTCTACATGTAGATAATGTTATGGAGGATGATATGCAACAGGGAATATTAACAAAATAAAGGAGACTTGATTGTTAATAAATATTGATTAGCTACAAGGATGTTTTTTCATATTGCTTTCATCCTTTCTAGATGTAGATAATGTTATGAGGATGATGGCAATAAACATAAATATTAACAAAATCAAGGAGACTTGATTGTTAATCAAATATTGATGATTAGCTACAAAGGATGTTTTTTTCACAATTTGTTTTCATCCTTTCTACATGTAGATAATGTTATGAGGATGATGGCGTACAAACATGGAAATATTAATCAAAATCTAAAGGAGACATGATTGCTTAATCAATATATAATGATTGATGGCAATAAACCAAATATTAACAAAATCAAGGATGTTTTTAGCTACAGTTTTTCATAGCTTTCATCCTTTCTACATGTAGATAATGTTATGAGGATGATGGCAATAAACATGGAAATATTAACAAAATCAAGGAGACTTGATTGTTAATCAAATATTGATTAGCTACAAGGATGTTTTTCACAGTTGCTTTCATCCTTTCTAGATGTAGATAATGTTATGAGGATGATGGCAATAAACATGGAAATATTAACAAAATCAAGGAGACTTGATTGTTAATCAAATATTGATTAGCTACAAGGATGTTTTTCACATTTGCTTTCATCCTTTCAAATACATGTAGATAATGTTATGAGGATGATGGCAATAAACATGGAAATATTAACAAAATCAAGGAGATTTGATTGTTAATTACATGTAGATAATGTTATGAGGATGATGGCAATAAACATGGAAATATTAACAAAATCAAGGAGACTTGATTGTTAATCAAATATTGATTAGCTACAAGGATGTTTTTCACAGTTGCTTTCATCCTTTCTACATGTAGATAATGTTATGAGGATGATGGCAATAAACATGGAAATCAATATTAACAAAATTGATTAGCAAAGGAGACTTGATTGTTAATCAAATAACATGATTAAATCAAGGAGACTTGTTAATCAAATATTGATGTTTTTTTCATAGTTGCTTTCATCCTTTCTACATGTAGATAATGTTATGAGGATGATGGCAATAAACATGGAAATATTAACAAAATCAAGGAGACTTGATTGTTAATCAAATATTGATTAGCTACAAGGATGTTTTTCATAGTTGCTTTCATCCTTTCTACATGTAGATAATGTTGAGGATGATGGCAATAAACATGGAAATATTAACAAATCAAGGAGACTTTGTTAATCAAATATTGATTAGTAGGATGTTTTTCAATGTTTCATCCTTTCTACATGGATAATGATGAGGATGATGGCAATAAACATGGAAATATTAACAAAATCAAGGAGACTTGATTGTTAATCAAATATTGATTAGCTACAAGGATGTTTTTCACAGTTGCTTTCATCCTTTCTACATGTAGATAATGTTATGAGGATGATGGCAATAAACATGGAAATATTAACAAAATCAAGGAGACTTGATTGTTAATCAAATATTGATTAGCTACAAGGATGTTTTTCACAGTTGCTTTCATCCTTTCTACATGTAGATAATGTTATGAGGATGATGGCAATAAACATGAAATATTAACAAAATCAAGGAGACTTGATTGTTAATCAAATATTGATTAGCTACAAGGATGTTTTCACAGTTGCTTTCATCCTTTCTACATGTAGATAATGTTATGAGGATGATGGCAATAAACATGGAAATATTAACAAAATCAAGGAGACTTGATTGTTAATCAAATATTGATTAGCTACAAGGATGTTTTTCACAGTTGCTTTCATCCTTTCTACATGTAGATAATGTTATGAGGATGATGGCAATAAACATGGAAATATTAACAAAATCAAGGAGACTTGATTGTTAATCAAATATTGATTAGCTACAAGGATGTTTTTCATAGTTGCTTTCATCCTTTCTACATGTAGATAATGTTATGAGGATGATAAAATATTAACAAAAATCAAGGAGAGACGATGATTGTTAATCAAATATTGATTAGCTACAAGGATGTTTTTTTTTCATAGTTGCATCCTTTCTACATGTAGATAATGTTATGAGGATGATGGCAATAAACATGGAAATATTAACAAAATCAAGGAGACTTGATTGTTAATCAAATATTGATTAGCTACAAGGATGTTTTTCACAGTTGCTTTCATCCTTTCTACATGTAGATAATGTTATGAGGATGATGGCAATAAACATGGAAATATTAACAAAATCAAGGAGACTTGATTGTTAATCAAATATTGATTAGCTACAAGGATGTTTTTCACAGTTGCTTTCATCCTTTCTACATGTAGATAATGTTATGAGGATGATGGCAATAAACATGGAAATATTAACAAAATCAAGGAGACTTGATTGTTAATCAAATTTGATTAGCTACAATCAAATATTGAGGATGATGGCAATAAACATGGAAATATTAACAAAATCAAGGATGACTTTTGTTAATCAAATATTGATTAGCTACAAGGATGTTTTTCATAGTCCTTTCCTTTCTAAATGTAGATAATGTTATGAGGATGATGGCAATAAACATGGAAATATTAACAAAATCAAGGAGACTTGATTGTTAATCAAATATTGATTAGCTACAAGGATGTTTTTCACAGTTGCTTTCATCCTTTCTACATGTAGATAATGTTATGAGGATGATGGCAATAAACATGGAAATATTAACAAAATCAAGGAGACTTGATTGTTAATCAAATATTGATTAGCTACAAGGATGTTTTTCACAGTTGCTTTCATCCTTTCTACATGTAGATAATGTTATGAGGATGATGGCAATAAACATGGAAATATTAACAAAATCAAGGAGACTTGATTGTTAATCAAATATTGATTAGCTACAAGGATGTTTTTCACAGTTGCTTTCATCCTTTCTACATGTAGATAATGTTATGAGGATGATGGCAATAAACATGGAAATATTAACAAAATCAAGGAGACTTGATTGTTAATCAAATATTGATTAGCTAAGGATGTTTTTCTAAGGATGTTTTATTAACAAAATCAGTTGATTGTTAATCAAATTTCATCCTTTCTTTCATCCTTTCTATGTAGATAATGTTATGAGGATGATGGCAATAAACATGGAAATATTAACAAAATCAAGGAGACTTGATTGTTAATCAAATATTGATTAGCTACAAGGATGTTTTTCACAGTTGCTTTCATCCTTTCTACATGTAGATAATGTTATGAGGATGATGGCAATAAACATGGAAATATTAACAAAATCAAGGAGACTTGATTGTTAATCAAATATTGATTAGCTACAAGGATGTTTTTCACAGTTGCTTTCATCCTTTCTACATGTAGATAATGTTATGAGGATGATGGCAATAAACATGGAAATATTAACAAAATCAAGGAGACTTGATTGTTAATCAAATATTGATTAGCTACAAGGATGTTTTTCACAGTTGCTTTCATCCTTTCTACATGTAGATAATGTTATGAGGATGATGGCAATAAACATGGAAATATTAACAAAATCAAGGAGACTTGATTGATTAATCAAATGTTTTTCATTGATTAGAGGATGATGGCAATAAACATGGAAATATTAACAAAATCAAGGATGTTTTTCACAGTTGCTTTCATCCTTTCTACATGTAGATAATGTTATGAGGATGATGGCAATAAACATGGAAATATTAACAAAATCAAGGAGACTTGATTGTTAATCAAATATTGATTAGCTACAAGGATGTTTTTCAAGGATCCTTTTAGATAATGTTATGATGGCAATAAACATGGAAATTTCATCCTTTCTACATGATTAGATAATGTTTTTCAGTTGATCCTTTCTACATGGATAATGTTATGAATGATGGCATGGAAATATTAACAAAATCAAGGAGACTTGATTGTTAATCAAATATTGATTAGCTACAAGGATGTTTTTTCATAGTTGCTTTCATCCTTTCTACATGTAGATAATGTTATGAGGATGATGGCAATAAACATGGAAATATTAACAAAATCAAGGAGACTTGATTGTTAATCAAATATTGATTAGCTACAAGGATGTTTTTTTCACAGTTGCTTTCATCCTTTCTACATGTAGATAATGTTATGAGGATGATGGCAATAAACATGGAAATATTAACAAAATCAAGGAGACTTGATTGTTAATCAAATATTGATTAGCTACAAGGATGTTTTTTCATAGTTGCTTTCATCCTTTCTACATGTAGATAATGTTATGAGGATGATGGCAATAAACATGGAAATATTAACAAAATCAAGGAGACTTGATTGTTAATCAAATATTGATTAGCTACAAGGATGTTTTTCACAGTTGCTTTCATCCTTTCTCTAATGTTATGTGATGGCATAAACATGTTAAAATGAGGATGATTGTTAATAAACATTAGGAAATATTAATGTAATAATGTTTTGAGGATGACTTGATTGTTAATCAAACTTGATTGAATTATTGATTAGCTACAAGGATGTTTTTCACAGTTGCTTTCATCCTTTCTACATGTAGATAATGTTATGAGGATGATGGCAATAAACATGGAAATATTAACAAAATCAAGGAGACTTGATTGTTAATCAAATATTGATTAGCTACAAAGGATGTTTTTCACATGTTAATGTTTTTGATGGCATCCTTTCTCAAGGAGACATGATTGATAATGTTATTAGGATGATGGCAATAAACATGGAAATATTAACAAAATCAAAATCAAGGAGACTTGATTGTTAATCAAATATTGATTAGCTACAAGGATGTTTTTCATAGTTGCTTTCATCCTTTCTACATGTAGATAATGTTATGAGGATGATGGCAATAAACATGGAAATATTAACAAAATCAAGGAGACTTGATTGTTAATCAAATATTGATTAGCTACAAGGATGTTTTTCATAGTTGCTTTCATCCTTTCTACATGTAGATAATGTTATGAGGATGATGGCAATAAACATGGAAATATTAACAAAATCAAGGAGACTTGATTGTTAATCAAATATTGATTAGCTACAAGGATGTTTTTTCACAGTTGCTTTCATCCTTTCTACATGTAGATAATGTTATGAGGATGATGGCAAAACAAAATATTGGAAAATCAAGGAGACTTGATTGTTAAAAATATTGATTAGGATGACTTGATTTCTACATGTTAATGTTATGAATGATTGAAATTTAACAAAATCAAGGATGATTGTTAATCAAATATTGATTAGTTGATGTTTTCATTTCATCCTTTCTACATGTAGATAATGTTATGAGGATGATGGCAATAAACATGGAAATATTAACAAAATCAAGGAGACTTGATTGTTAATCAAATATTGATTAGCTACAAGGATGTTTTTCACAGTTGCTTTCATCCTTTCTACATGTAGATAATGTTATGAGGATGATGGCAATAAACATGGAAATATTAACAAAATCAAGGAGACTTGATTGTTAATCAAATATTGATTAGCTACAAGGATGTTTTTTTCATAGTTGCTTTCATCCTTTCTACATGTAGATAATGTTATGAGGATGATGGCAATAAACATGGAAATATTAACAAAATCAAAATCAGACTTGATTGTTAATCAAATATTGATTAGCTACAAGGATGTTTTTCATAGTTGCTTTCATCCTTTCTACATGTAGATAATGTTATGAGGATGATGGCAAAACATGGAAATATTAACATGGAAATATTAATCAAAATCAAGGAGACTTGATTGTTAATCAAATATTGATTAAACTACAAGGATTGTTTTTTAGCATGTTTTTCACAGTTGCTTTCATCCTTTCTACATGTAGATAATGTTATGAGGATGATGGCAATAAACATGGAAATATTAACAAAATCAAGGAGACTTGATTGTTAATCAAATATTGATTAGTTAATTGCAAATGTTTGATTGATGCATGGAAATATAACAAATAATGTTTTGATTGTTAACAGGATGATGGCAAAGATAATGTTATGAGGATGATGGCAATAAACAAAAATTCAAGGAGACTTGATTGTTAATCAATATTGATTAGCTACAAGGATGTTTTTCACAGTTGCTTTCATCCTTTCTACATGTAGATAATGTTATGAGGATGATGGCAATAAACATGGAAATATTAACAAAATCAAGGAGACTTGATTGTTAATCAAATATTGATTAGCTACAAGGATGTTTTTCACAGTTGCTTTCATCCTTTCTACATGTAGATAATGTTATGAGGATGATGGCAATAAACATGGAAATATTAACAAAATCAAGGAGACTTTATTTGTTAATCAAATATTTTTCAGTATTATCCTTTCAAGGATGTTTTTTTGAGGATTGGCTTTCATCCTTTCTACTTGATAGATAATGTTATGAGGATGATGGCAATAAATATGGAAATATTAACAAAATCAAAATCAAGGAGACTTGATTGTTAATCAAATATTGATTAGCTACAAGAATGTTTTTCACAGTTGCTTTCATCCTTTCTACATGTAGATAATGTTATGAGGATGATGGCAATAAACATGGAAATATTAACAAAATCAAGGAGACTTGATTGTTAATCAAATATTGATTAGCTACAAGGATGTTTTTCACAGTTGCTTTCATCCTTTCTAGATGTAGATAATGTTATGAGGATGATGGCAATAAACATGGAAATATTAACAAAATCAAGGAGACTTGATTGTTAATCAAATATTGATTTGCTAAAAGGATGTTTTTCATTTGATCCTTTCTACATGTAGATAATGTTTTGAGGATGATGGCAATAAACATGGAAATATTAACAAAATCAAGGAGACTTGATTGTTAATCAAATATTGATTAGTTACAAGGATGTTTTTTCATTGCTTTCATTTTCTACATGTAGATAATGTTATGAGGATGATGGCAATAAACATGGAAATATTAACAAAATCAAGGAGACTTGATTGTTAATCAAATATTGATTAGCTTCAAGGATGTTTTTCATAGTTGCTTTCATCCTTTCTACATGTAGATAATGTTATGAGGATGATGGCAATAAACATGGAAATATTAACAAAATCAAGGAGACTTGATTGTTAATCAAATATTGATTAGCTACAAGGATGTTTTTCACAGTTGCTTTCATCCTTTCTACATGTAGATAATGTTATGAGGATGATGGCAATAAACATGGAAATATTAACAAAATAAAGGAGACTTGATTGTTAATCAAATATTGATTAGCAAGGATGTTTTTCACAGTTGCTTTCATCCTTTCTACATGTAGATAATGTTAAATGATGGCAATAAACATGGAAATATTAACAAAATCAAGGAGACTTGATTGTTAATCAAATATTGATTAGCTACAAGATGTTTTTTCACAGTTGCTTTCATCCTTTCTACATGTAGATAATGTTATGAGGATGATGGCAATAAACATGGAAATATTAACAAAATCAAGGAGACTTGATTGTTAATCAAATATTGATTAGCTACAAGGATGTTTTTCACAGTTGCTTTCATCCTTTCTACATGTAGATAATGTTATGAGGATGATGGCAAACATAAACAAAAATCAAGAAATATTAACAAAATCAAGGAGACTTGATTGTTAATCAAATATTGATTAGCTACAAGGATGTTTTTAATCAAACAGATTGCTTTCATCCTTTCTACATGTAGATAATGTTATGAGGATGATGGCAATAAACATGGAAATATTAACAAAATCAAGGAGACTTGATTGTTAATCAAATATTGATTAGCTACAAGGATGTTTTTCATAGTTGCTTTCATCCTTTCTACATTTTCAATTGATTATTCATGATGGCAATAAACATGGAAATATTAACAAAATCAAGGAGACTTGATTGTTAATCAAATATTGATTAGCTACAAGGATGTTTTCACAGTTGATTTCATCCTTTCTAATGTAGATAATGTTATGAGGATGATGGCAATAAACATGGAAATATTAACAAAATCAAGGAGACTTGATTGTTAATCAAATATTGATTAGCTACAAGGATGTTTTTCACATAGTTGCTTTCATCCTTTCTACATGTAGATAATGTTATGAGGATGATGGCAATAAACATGGAAATATTAACAAAATCAAGGAGACTTGATTGTTAATCAAATATTGATTAGCTACAAGGATGTTTTTCACAGTTGCTTTCATCCTTTCTACATGTAGATAATGTTATGAGGATGATGGCAATAAACATGGAAATATTAACAAAATCAAGGAGACTTGATTGTTAATCAAATATTGATTAGCTAGGATGTTTTTCAAGGATCCTTTCTACATGTAGATAATTTATAGTTGATGGCAATTCACATCAAAATCAAGGAGACTTGATTGTTAATCAAATAATTATTAGCTTCCTTTCTACATTAGATAATGTTAAGGATGATAATAAACATAAATATTAATAATGATTAGCTTACAAGGATTTTTCTGATGAGGATGATGGCAATAAACATGGAAATATTAACAAAATCAAGGAGACTTGATTGTTAATCAAATATTGATTAGCTACAAGGATGTTTTTTTTATGTTGCTTTCATCCTTTCTACATGTAGATAATGTTATGAGGATGATGGCAATAAACATGGAAATATTAACAAAAATCAAGGAGACTTGATTGTTAATCAAATATTGATTAGCTAAAGGATGTTTTTTCAGTTGCTTTCATCCTTTCTACATGTAGATAATGTTATGAGGATGATGGCAATAAACATGGAAATATTAACAAAATCAAGGAGACTTGATTGTTAATCAAATATTGATTAGCTACAAGGATGTTTTTTTTGCTTTCATCCTTTCTACATGTAGATAATGTTATTAAGGATGATGGCAATAAACATGGAAATATTAACAAAATCAAGGAGACTTGATTGTTAATCAAATATTGATTAGCTACAAGGATGTTTTTACATAGTTGCTTTCATCCTTTCTAAGGAGACATGATTGATAAATGATTATGAGGATGATGGCAATCCTTTCTAAACAATGGAAATATTAACAAAATCAAGGAGACTTGATTGTTAATCAAATATTGATTAGCTACAAGGATGTTTTTTCATAGTTGCTTTCATCCTTTCTACATGTAGATAATGTTATGAGGATGATGGCAATAAACATGGAAATATTAACAAAATCAAGGAGACTTGATTGTTAATCAAATATTGATTAGCTACAAGGATGTTTTTCATAGTTGCTTTCATCCTTTCTACATGTAGATAATGTTATGAGGATGATGGCAATAAACATGGAAATATTAACAAAATCAAGGAGACTTGATTGTTAATCAAATATTGATTAGCTACAAGGATGTTTTTCACAGTTGCTTTCATCCTTTTCTACATGTAGATAATGTTATGAGGATGATGGCAATAAACATGGAAATATTAACAAAATCAAGGAGACTTGATTGTTAATCAAATATTGATTAGCTACAAGGATGTTTTTCATCCTTTCTACATTTAATGCAATTTCATCCTTTTGTAATCATGTAGATAATGTTAATGTTAGGATGATGGCAATAAACATGGAAATATTAACAAAATCAAGGAGACTTGATTGTTAATCAAATATTGATTAGCTACAAGGATGTTTTTCATAGTTGCTTTCATCCTTTCTAGATGTAGATAATGTTATGAGGATGATGGCAATAAACATGGAAATATTAACAAAATCAAGGAGACTTGATTGTTAATCAAATATTGATTAGCTAAAAGGATGTTTTTCATAGTTGCTTTCATCCTTTCTAGATGTAGATAATGTTATAAGGATGATGGCAATAAACATGGAAATATTAACAAAATCAAGGAGACTTGATTGTTAATCAAATATTGATTAGCTACAAGGATGTTTTTCATAGTTGCTTTCATCCTTTCTAGATGTAGATAATGTTATGAGGATGATGGCAATAAACATGGAAATATTAACAAAATCAAGGAGACTTGATTGTTAATCAAATATTGATTAGCTACAAGGATGTTTTTGAAATATTAAAAATCATAGTTGCTTTCATCCTTTCTAGATGTAGATAATGTTATGAGGATGATGGCAATAAACATGGAAATATTAACAAAATCAAGGAGACTTGATAGTTAATCAAATATTGATTAGCTACAAGGATGTTTTTTATAGTTGCTTTCATCCTTACTAGATGTAGATAATGTTATGAGGATGATGGCAATAAACATGGAAATATTAATTAAGTCAAGGAGATTTGATTGTTAATCAAATATTGATTAGCTACAAGGATGTTTTTCATAGTTGCTTACATCCTTTCTAGATGTAGATAATGTTATAAGGATGATGGCAATAAACATGGAAATATTAACCAAATTAAGGAGACTTGATTGTTAATCAAATATTGATTAGCTATTGATTTTCTACATGTAGATAATGTTATGAGGATGTTTTTTAACAAAATCAAGGAGACTTGATTTTAGCTACAAGGATGTTTTTCATCCTTTCTAGATGTAGATAATGTTATAAGGATGATGGCAATAAACATGGAAATATTAACAAAATAAGGAGACTTGATTGTTAATCAAATATTGATTAGCTACAAGGATGTTTTTCATAGTTGCTTTCATCCTTTTCTAGATGTAGATAATGTTATAAGGATGATGGCAATAAACATGGAAATATTAACAAATTAAGGAGACTTGATTGTTAATCAAATATTGATTAGCTATAAGGATGTTTTTCATAGTTGCTTTCATCCTTTCTAGATGTAGATAATGTTATAAGGATGATGGCAATAAAACATGGAAATATTAACAAAATAAGGAGACTTGATTGTTAATCAAATAAATTAAGTTGCTTTCATCCTTTCTACATGTAGATAATGTTATGAGGATGATGGCAATAAACATGGAAATATTAAATTAAGGAGACTTGATTGTTAATCAAATATTGATTAGCTATAAGGATGTTTTTCATAGTTGCTTTCATCCTTTCTAGATGTAGATAATGTTATAAGGATGATGGCAATAAACATGGAAATATTAACCAAATCAAGGAGACTTGATTGTTAATCAAATATTGATTAGCTACAAGGATGTTTTTCATAGTTGCTTTCATCCTTTCTAGATGTAGATAATGTTATGAGGATGATGGCAATAAACATGGAAATATTAACCAAATTAAGGAGACTTGATTGTTAATCAAATATTGATTAGCTACAAGGATGTTTTTCATAGTTGCTTTCATCCTTTCTACATATAGATAATGTTATGATGATGATGGCAATAAACATGGAATTAAGGAGACTTGATTGTTAATCAAATATTGATTTTGCTAAAGGATGTTTTTTGATTGTTTCATCCTTTTACATGTAGAAAATGTTATGAGGATGATGGCAATAAACATGGAAATATTAAAATCAAAGGATTGATTTTTATCAAATATTGATTAGCTATAAGGATGTTTTCATAGTTTTCTTTCTCCTTTCTAATGCAGATAATGTTATAAGGATGATGGCAATAAACATGGAAATATTAACCAAATCAAGGAGACTTGATTGTTAATCAAATATTGATTAGCTTCAAGGATGTTTTTCAAAAGCTTTCATCCTTTCTAGATGTAGATAATGTTATAAGGATGATGGCAATAAACATGGAAATATTAACCAAATCAAGGAGACTTGATTGTTAATGAAATATTGATTAGCTACAAGGATATTTTTCATAGTTGCTTTCATCCTTTCTAGATGTAGATAATGTTATGAGGATGATGGCATTAAACATGGAAATATTAACCAAATCAAGGAGACTTGATTGTTAATCAAATATTGATTAGCTACAAGTATGTTTTTCATAGTTGCTTTCATCCTTTCTATATGTAGATAATGTTATGAGGATGATGGCAATAAACATGGAAATATTAACCAAATTAAGGAGACTTGATTGTTAATCAAATATTGATTAGCTACGAGGATGTTTTTCATAGTGTGTTTTAATTGGATTTACCCCAAGCAAGATGGTAAAAACATTTTTTTTAATATTCTGGACACAGGGTGTTACTATCTCATTTTTCATCATTTTTTAATTGAATTAGAAAACAGAAACATTACTAAGGAACAAAGCAATAGAAGAGTAATCAGGAATACAGTAGATAATGATTGACATTGCATTTAAATTTTTGAAGATCAATGTTGGCTAGAAAGCATAGAGTTGGAAGAGAGTTTCCCAAGAAGCTAGTATTGAACTTAAAATAATATCTATCTAATTCAACTGTAAATTGATGAAACTTTTTTGCCTGTTTAGTACCACACTTAAATTTTTAAAATGTAAGTACCATAGTGAAGAGCTCATCTGAATAATTACCATAAAAATATTCATAGAAAATGCACAGGAAAAGTAGCTGAAGCGAAGATGCCAAGTCATGATCACTATTAGAGCTGATTCTTCTTTGGATTTTATCAAGAATTATTAAATATAGCAGGAATACCAGACCATATTTGGCTGCAACATTATAGTCATGAATGGTAGACTTATAGATATAGAGAATAGACACTTGAGAGAAAACTTGTCTGGTGTGATATATTGAACCATCTTTCTTAGCAGCTGAATTAGCAATGGATTCAGTATACTTTTTTTTAACTTAATGTCATCTGAGAATGTTAGCTTGAGAAAGTGCAACATATCACATTCCTGAAGGCTAGAATCAGCCATGTTGATGGAAAGTTTAAATGTTTTGCTAAAATGATTAAAAGAGAGGAGTTTCGTTTTGGAGACATTAAAATTAAAAAGCCGTTTCTTGTCCCAGTTAACAACAACTTTAGATAGTTTTTGACATCAGCCACCTTATTTGACTTACTATCAAGACAGGAGTAAATAGTTGTGCCACCAGGATAGATAACAAATTGACAGCTGCTGCAATTGTGAAAGTTGTTAATGAAAATTAAAAACAATGTAGAACCAAGGGACACCTTCATTAGTACAAAAAGATCTAGAAGAGTGGTCATTCAGGATGACT
Organism: Acanthosepion pharaonis; assembly: GCA_903632075.3. Taxonomy (NCBI): domain Eukaryota; kingdom Metazoa; phylum Mollusca; class Cephalopoda; order Sepiida; family Sepiidae; genus Acanthosepion; species Acanthosepion pharaonis. The sequence continues at coordinate 467,156 of CAHIKZ030002282.1, read as the reverse complement.
TTCATTTCATGACTTAATAAGAAAGACTGTATCAGTTCAGAAATATGTTTGGAGACAACATAACTTTTCAACTTGTGAAGAAGACTGGTATGTCAAACTCTGTTGAATGCTTTCAAGATGTCCAAATCAACAGCCTAAACTTCACCATTCTTATCTAAAACTTGATAGACTCTTTCTGCAGTAATCATTAATATATCAGCAGTTGACTTAGAGAAGTGAAAGCCATACTGCTTGTCTGAAAGAAGGCTCTGTGATGTGAGATGCTTAACTAATTCAGTATTGATTAGGGCCTCTAGTAGTTTACTAAAAAGATGTAGAATGTTAATAATAGGGAGGGTCAGATATTTCACCAGAATTCTTGAAGACTAGAACAACAATTGAGCATTTCCAACAAGCAAGAGGCAGTGAGACATTTATTATACTGTTTAGAGAGAACAGGAAACAGTTTGGGTGCACATTTTTAAGCATTATTGCAGAAATACCATCAGGTCACATGCTTTGTGGGGATCCAGTTTAAAGATGATAGCAAAAAAATATTGAAGGGATTATATGCATATCACTCAACAGAGGCTCAGTTCGAAGTGGAAAGTTAAGTAAGTGTTCTCCAGATCAATCAAGACTGGAGTTTGAAGAGAATTTATGGATGAAATATTCATGTTAACACTTCAAATAATTAAAGGGAGGAAGAATATAAATCTTTCTATTATTTAATACACTATTACAGAGCTGCCAGTAATAACAAGAGCCAAAGTTGATAGAGGATATACAGCGCTTCATTCTATCAGTGAACAAAGACTTAGCTACTTTGAGAACATATTTGCAGTTATTATATATGGTAATTAATAGGTGTCTGTTGCAAATGTAATTGTCATGCTGGTATAGCTGGAAAAAGTGACTTCTGTGAGTTATATTTGCAGAACATCGAGAAGACTGAGGTTTAACCTGGAATTTCTGATAAGGAATAAAAGAATCTATATGGTAATTGACCCAAGAAGAAACCAACACTGGTGCAGTTCTCAGAAACAAGTAGAGACATTTATGATTTACATAAGAAACTGAGCAAAGGAAGAATTGAATGTCTGAATACAAGCAATAAAGTGACATTTCAGTGCACCCAGTGAGGACTTGAGCATTTGAATCACCAAACACACTGTGTTTAGCTCTTGGATAAAGAGAGATCTATTGCCATTTCTATTTTGTCTTTTTTTTTGTTTTCAACTCATAATTGACTTATTCATATAAGATTTAAGCGGACATAATGTGGAGGATTGGTTTCAGGATTGTCAGATGGAAATTTCCCCTAGAATTAACTAAGGTATTATTTTCATTTTTTTTTTTTTTAAAGTATGATTCCTTCTGGGAAATCATGTTCTTTTAAATTCATGATTGACTTATTCATATTAGATTATAGTGGACATAATGTTTTAGGATCGGTTTTTAAAATTGTCAAATCTACTAAATTGATCCCCTATATTTCTAATATTATTATCTTTTTTGCCATTTTATTCCTGCTTTTCAATCATATATTTTCATTCATTTGAAACATTCATATTTTTTTCTAGTGGACATAATGTGGGGGATCGGTTTCCAATTGTCATTAATTGTCTTTTGATCCCCTAGTATTACTATAGAAATTTTTCCTTTTGGGTTCCATGGATGATTCCCATTTCCAATCATGTTCTCTTTTTAATTCATGATTGACCATTCATATTTCTAGGGACATAATCAAAATAAGGATCGATTTCAAAGTGAAAGAATATCAAAATTGATCCCCCTTGAATTACTTCATAATATTATCTTTCCTTAGGTGCCATGTATGATTCTCACTTGGGCTACCATGTCTCTTTTTGATTCTTGATTGACTTATTGATATAAGATTCGACTGGACATAGTGTGGGATCAGTTTTCTTGATTAAAAAAATCTGTTCTCAATTATAAAAATGTATGCTCTCACATATAAAATAACTGTTATATATATATATATATATTGGTTATACTTTTTTGTAGATACAATGTATGTAAAGAAATGCTCTGTTTATAATAAACAGATGTCTGCTTTACCTATCCAGTGAATATTTTTAGAAATTTCGTAGAAAATATGTACTTCTCTGACAGGTATTGAACCTGTATACCTAGACGGAAAACGTCATTCCTTTGCAGATATGATCGATCCGGAAGAATCGTTGAAGTTTTTGGGTTTAAAAACAGTAATTTGAACTTTGCTAACCAGATGCTTATCTATGACTAAATGGTATAGCACCTCAGATTAACACTTTAAAATCTGTCGGAATAATAAAAGATCCATCCTAAGAAAATTCTCTTTCTTTACGTTTGGATATATCTGTACAGACATGAAAATCTTCGAGTGATTTATGATGAAGTATTTTGCTTGAATTAAGAAATTTGGCATCGGCTGACTGACTGCTCTACGTTGATATGGTGTGCCGGTCTAAACGATAGGTCTCTTTGCCTTGAGGGACGTAAGTTTGATTCCTGCTGGGAAGCACATGTTTTTCTTTCGTAAGATTTCTTGAAATTCAGGCCAATAGAAAAAATAAATAAATAAATATACTGTTTAATAAATAAACGGAGTGTCTATTCAAGCATAAGTACATTTATTTTAAAGTGATAAAATTCTGTCGGATTAATAAAGTATCCATTATATTTTTTCATTGAATAATACAGACATATTATGTTTACTTATTTTTATACTAATCCTTTTCAGTTGTCTAATCTGTTTCTTGATGTTAATTTGAAATTCATCAAGGAAGGTTTCTTAACCCGAGTACTTTCGATATTTTCCAAGATCATCTTCAGGGGTAAATTACAAAGACAAACTTTTCGTAACTGCGATAAAATTTTCATTCTGTTGTGATGGTGATTTTTAAAAACACGCGCGAACTCGCTCGGTCGGTAAATATTTGATTTTTAAAAATTTATCTGTTGTAGCCATGGAATCTTTTAAGCATCCCAATATAAGGGAGCTGACCGGAAATTGTTGGAAATGTAAAATTCCATTCAATGTTATATTTACATCAATATGTTGTTGCCATATTCATAATAAATTTTGTTGAGTATTGATTTTGATATAGAGGGCCTCGAGGATTAGAAGTCTTTGTTTTTATGGATGGTGTAGTATATTTTGTTTCAATCCATATATATATATATATATATAAAGAGAAAGAACAAACAAATTAAGAATCCAAAACAGTTTTTAGAATTTTTTTTTTGAAATGTGCACAATAAAAAAGTAGAATTTAAAATTTTTAATAATCCATTTAATTTTTTTATTTTTAAATTGCATATTTTACATCGCAAAAATATTACACTAAAATATTTTTACTAATATATAAATATTTGCATCATAATATATATATATATATAATACATACATATATATATCAATATATATATATATATATATATATATATATATATATATATATATATATATATATATATAGTAGGGATAATATAAGGAACGGAATTGCAAAGACATAAATTTTTTTTATTATTTAAAAAGTAATGCATGAAACTTTTTTACCGAATAAAGATTAGGATGTAATGCATAAATATTATGGTGCTAGTTACAAAAATTTACATAATAGTTTTTTTTAAAATAAAGATTAAATGTAACAAAGGAAATAAGCTACTGGACAAAAGTTAAGGAACGGTCTTTTTAATACTTGATTGTTTTTTAAAATATCAACAAAATTTAATATTTGGTAAACAACCCCTATTTTCAATGACTTCTCTGCATCGTCGACCACATGATCTAATTAATTTCTTTGCAAAAATTAGCAGTTCCCCTCCCATTCATCTTTCAACAACTCCCATAGGTGATCCTGGCTTTTCTTGTTTCTTTTCTGAGCCATTTCTCTAATTATCTTCCAAACATTTTCTATTGGATTCAGGTCGGGGCTCTGGATTCCTTCTTAAAATAAAGCCATAACCTTCTGAGCCTTGTAGCAAGGTGCATTGTCTTGAATGAAAATAGGAGAATCATAAAGATTATGGTGTAATCTTGGTACCACATGCTGCTGAAGAAGCCTTTTGTAGATCTCAGGGCCAACTCCTGCAGAGGAAATCATTCTCCACACCATCACACTACCGCCACCAAACTTAACGGTTTTCTTGACACATTGAGAAGACAGTCTTTCACCTGTTCTACGGCGTACATAAATTTTGCCCTCAGAACCAAATATAGTAAACTTGGACTCGTCACCGAAATAAACTGTATCCCATTGTGCGTCAGTCCAAACAACATGTTCTCTCACATACTCCAGGCGTGCCCTTTGGTTTCGCTTTGAAATGAGAGGCTTCGAAGCTGGAATACAGGCATGCAATCCTGCATTTTTTAACCTGCGAGCAACTGTTTTCCTTGAGATCTTATTATCTGTCTCTTCATTAAATTTATGGGCAATTGATGTAGCAGTTTCAAAACGGTTTTTTGTAGATATTCTAACAATTCTTCGTTCTTCTCTTTGGGATGTTTTTGGAGGTCTGCCAGTTTTGGGTTTTGCATCTAACGTTTTATCGGTTTTATACCTGCTAATTACATGATAAACGACACTTTTAGACCTATGAACAATATCAGAAATTTCTGAAATTGACTTTTTTTTCTTGATAGTTAGCGATAATGAGTTTTTTTCTTCAAAAGAGAGTGTTTTGCGTGTAGAATTTGCCATATTGCTTAAAAATAAAGTCCTAACGTTAAATGAACTTTTACTTATTGTTAAAAAGCTCCATCGAGTTTTTTTTAACAATGTAAATTAAAAGTTTATGCAAATTATTAACATCGTTCCTTAACTTTTGTCCAGTTGCTTATTTCCTTTGTTCCATTTAATCTTTATTTAAAAAAAACTATTATGTAAATTTTTGTAACTTTGTATAATATTTATGCATTACACCCTAATCTTTATTCGGTAAAAATTTAATTGCTAATCATGCATTACTTTTTAAGTAATGCATATATTTATGTCTTTGTTTCCGTTCCTTATATTATGGACGCTACTGTATATCAAAATAGAAAGAACAGTCAAATTTATAATCCACAGTTCTTTAGTATTTATTTTTAAAACCAGTGCTCGATACACAGTAGAGCATAATATTATAATTATTATTTAAAAATATGTATTCATCGCGACAAAGAAATTATCTTGTTCCGGAACTAAAAACTAAACTTTAAATTAAACTTAAAATTAAAGTTTTTGTTCCATTTTCAAGCGATGTTGATAACTCGTTTTTCGAAAGTTATTCAGCATTTCTTGAAAAACTTTAATTTTAAGTTTAATGTAAAGTTTATTTTTTAGTTCCAAAACATGGTAATTTCTGTCGCGATGTATACATATTTTTAGATAATAATACTATAATATAAACATTATTAACCAATGCCAAGATAATTTATCCTTTAGACACATTATTTTATAAAGAATTGAACAATTCTTGTGCACAATAATTTCATTAAGCATGTTGCCAGTGAGCAATTAAAAATACAGCAGCCAATTGTACTTTAAGTTGAAATCTATAAACTCTTTCTGTTAAAGCAGGTTTTCATGAAAACAGGTTTGTCAAATGCCCTAACATCGTTCTTTCCAATATAAATGGTAGTTTCATTCGTAATCTTTTGTTTGAATTAGTATGGAACATCAACACATTGATTATTTCCTTTTTTAGTAACATGTGGTATATCATTTTAATCGTTGCCACTGTTGAAAATCTTTTGTAGCTCTTTGTAATCCTGTCGTGCCAGTCAAGGAGGTTTGAAGAAGGATGTTTCTCACTAATACCTACAAGTTTAATTTTCTGAAAGACATTTTAACCATCGAACTTCAGAAGTTTTGTATACAGCTGACAGTTTAACATAATGGTTCACAATTTTTTTCCCCTCTGGGCCGCATTTTCGGAATTAAAATTTGCTCGGGCCTCACCAAATTTTATGTGATAAAAAGTATGCTTAAAAAAACAGAGAGGATTAAAGGGAGATAACTGTGGATTCGAAGTCAGAACATTATCATTGATAACTCTCTCATCCAATTTGCGGACCCTAGTTACTATATCTTTAATACTTGATATAATACAAAATATTCACAATGCTAAAATCAGTCAATAATTATTTATAACGATTTATACCGGGACTCATGCATGCAATTTTGAAAACATTTATTTTTGGCATATGAATTTTTTGAAACTGTTTCTAAATCTTTCTAAATCATTCCGCCTCACCTGCTATTCTCTTCCGCCTCACCTGCTATCCTCTTCTGACGTAACCATTGGTTTAACCAAAAAAGAATTTTAGATAATACGAAAATATTTTATAGCACTCATTGCAAGGAAAGATTTAAAATATTCAAAGCTATTGTTATAGAAAAGAAACAATTCACATTAAATAAGATATCTTTCACCAAAGGAGACAGAATTTTAAAGTGTGTGTAAAATATTTAATATACATATAAAATAATAATTATTCATTTTCCAGAGCTTGTAAGCTCTGTGAAACTGTTCTAAACGCGATATTACTTATGCAATGGATATTTGAATTTGAAATGTATCATTCCAGTAAAATGCTAGGGTATAGCCAACAAAATCTGACAACTTCTAGTTCTTGACAATGATTGAGGTGGTTGAAAGTACTTAAACAAAATAGAACAAAAACAAATTATTTGGAGAGTTTATGTACAACTTTGATTTGTATATACAACTTATTTAAAATTTATAAAAATACAGTGAAAAAAAAAAAAACGGATTTGGTGTTGGTTGAATTTAACATTTTAAAATGAATTTTTGCAACCCATATAGGTGAGTCAAAAAAAAACAAAAAAAAACGACGAAAAGGACATAATCACGACACTCTACACGTACGTAAATACTCGCAGACGGGCACATGCGCGCGAACGCACACACACACTGTTAAAAATAATTAGAGCAATGAAAGCACGTATAGAAAAGAAAAGAAAATTCGAGACGTGTAAGTAGTCAATCGCTGATATCCCCTGAGGAGTGGACGGTGTGATTCCCGGAGGATCCGTCTACGAAATTCTTGGGGTATCAGCAATTGACTACTCGAATTTTCTTTTTTATATGCACATATCATTGTAAGTTTTTTTATAGTGTTGTTGCATACACCTCCTCGTAGTGAAGTCTTGGTTGTTGAGATCGACTCCACAATATATTCCTCTCTTTTTTTCTCTCATCTCCCGACCGGGTAGCGAAATGTTTTGGGGGTCCAGATATGAAAGACATAAACAAAGGAAATTTGAATCTTATAATTTTTATTCACCGCATCGACGTGTACATTTTTAACTAGTCAGTGGAATCGCTCTATCACCCCCACTGGGGAGAAAGTTCCGAGACACGAACCCCCCACCAAAAAAACCCATAGAACACACGTCTACATTATATGATGTAAAACTGAACTCCCTGAAATCCTTTTCTATATCTAACATTCCCGCGCTAGTTTTAACCAATCAGAAACGATTTCCTTTGTTTTTCTGTATCTGACTTCAAAGGTCAAAATGAGGAAGTCAGAGGAGAAACACAATTCTCTAAAAAGTAATAATCTGCTAGACTATTATTTAATAGTATGTGTGCGCGTGTCTGCGTGGATTTGCGTATCTTCCATTGTTTTCGACGTAGGAGAGTCACACAATTCAGGTCCTACAACAACTAGATTACCCGCACATATGATTTGATTATAGTTATAAAGGTTTCGGAATAACTGAATTCAAAGAACTGGCGCCCATAGTGTGCCACAAGTATCACAACAGCTTTCCTCAGCAAAGACAAGAAACCTAGTCTGCCTTAACATTTGACCCATAGCTGAGGCGAGAAGAGATGGATTCATACATTTCCCAAGAGTATTTGCGCGCATGTGAATGTAACGAACCCGACTGGAATTCGAACATCGATTTCTCATTCTGAACCAGTATCTATTACATATCTACACGTATGTCTCTCTCTTTGTTTTCCCAATTTTGTCTGTTTGCGTTTGGCATTCTCTCTTTTTCTTCAACTAGTCTCTGTATTAAACCGTTTTTTCTTTAGGTTTTTATTGTATGACTTACATTACACAATTCTTTTTGTTCTATTTATTTTAACAAGGTGATTGTAGAGGAGTGACGGCCCCATGGTTGTTGGCATCCTCGTCAAGTTCAACTTCGGCGCCATTACAAGTATAAGTTTTTTAAAAGTTTCACAAGGAGAAAAACTGAAAATGTAGTTTATTACAATCTACAACTTAATACAAGCTAAAGAAAACATTCATTATCCTAGCTAAAACAATTTTCCAGACTTTAGATCTGCAAATCTTTTCATGGCAATTTCTACACCTATTTTCTTTACAAGATCATTTTCTATTGACAAAATAGCTAAAGAATTTAATCTGTTTTGAGTCATGGACAACCGTAAGTATGTTTTTATAAGCTTTAGTTTTGGAAGATTCCAAACACACGACATGCCGGCATGATAGCGCCCTCGGCCTTGATGGCACCGTAGGTGACTGCCCAAGTTGCCATTACCTTGAGTCGGCCCTGCTGTAGAGTGTAATATATTATGAACGTCCATATTAAGGTTGTTAACTGGCCAATATATTAATGCCCAGCATTACTAAATTTTCTATCTGACTACTTGCGAATCTGGATTCTTTTTAGAGTAAGAAATTAGATAGTAATACGCCAATTAAAAAGTTGGTACCGGTGGACTTTCAGATGTAGCCCAATTTGCTATTATCATCACGATTTTATTAACAAAGCAGGGATCATTTTTGTTTGACAGATTTGTTATAAACGAAATCTCACTGTCACTGTTCCTATATTTCTGTGTAGGCTAAAAAACACTTGTCAACATGGATGTCAGATTGAACTATATTTGAAAGAGCAATGCTATGAAATTTTCTATTTTGTTACATGTGACTTTTGGAAATAATTTGGACTTGAGCTATTTATGAAAAGAATCTCAATTCATGGGACTCCGCTAAATATCGGCAAACAGTTCATTTGACTTATACACTTGATAAATAGGGGGAACGAAGCTTTCCTGTATGGTAATGAATTCTGGATAATCTCCTCAAAGATGAAGAAGAGACTCGAAGCAATAGAAATGTGGTTCTACAGAAGAATGCTGAGAATGCCATGGGCCGAATATGTGAGCAACAACGAGGTTTTGAAGAGAATGGAAAAAATAAGGTACTTATAATTAAAAGCAGGGAGAGGCAGTTGAAATTTCTAGGTCACGTAATGAGGAAGTAGGGATTGGAAAATCTGATACTCACAGGACAGAATGAGGGAAAGAGGGGCAGAGGTATGCGGCGCATAACATACTTGATGGGCTTGAGCAAATGGATAGCAGAACAAGGTTTGGGATAAATAAAAAGACAAAGCTTATTAATAGCTACAAGGGACCGGAAGATGTGGAGGGCCATGATCGCCTACGTCTTGAAGAGACACGGCACATAAAAGAAGAATAGAGATCAAGGGGTCAGTATGAACAGTGGAAGCTTAGGATGAATCACAATTGAAGGACTCTCTGCTAAAACCTTACCCCACAGGATTGTCAGTAAAATATATTCCAATATATCTCCTCCTAAGGAAAGTGGCAGCGGACGCCCATACACTGTTTTCAAATGTATTCTATCCAATTATTCGAAAAATCAAGAAATTATTGAATATGTTTAAACTTTACTGACCTTTCTATAAAGAGTGTTATTCCATGAACGTGTGTGTGTATATATATATATATATATATATATATATATATATATGAAGAAAAATATATACGGAAAAAACAAAAACAAAAATCCTTATATACGATTATGTTGTTTTAATGTTAATATGTCAACATTATCAATACAAGATGACGATAACGTGACCATATTTCAAACGGAGCGCTGATATTATAAAACTTTCAGTTATTGTTTGGATAAGTCTTGTTCTAATGTACATCGTCTTTGTCATGTTGTATTGATAATGTTATAATTTATGAATATGTCCTGAAGATGGTTTATTAGACCGAAACGTCAGACGTTGACATATTAACATTAAAACAACATAATCGTATATAAGGATTTTTGTTTTTTCCGTATATATTTTTCTTCATACTGTCGGATCTATATCCATATATTTGCTTACACACACACACACACACACACACACACACACACACACATACATATATATATATATATATATATATATATATATATATGGCCCAGCAGTTGGAATATTCGCTTTCTGACCATGAGATACAGGTTCGAATCTCATCGAATTGTCGGGAAGGTGCCTGAAAACCATGCCACAGATCGATCTAAGCCTTATGAGTGAAACTGGGTAGACGGAACTCTTGACGGCCATCGGCATCTGTGCTAGAACGAAGCCTCAAGTCATAGTGACCGAGTGCTTGAGCGTGCTGGCCTTGTTCAAATTGTCGTTGACATGATCTCCCAGAAACTGTAGCTGAGGTCTGCTCAGCATAGTGACAGTATAAACACAAATGTGCCTGAGCGAGCGTCTGCAATAGGGATTGGCTAGCCGCCCTAGTAGACGGGTATCCTCGAATACGAGTGACCAGCTATTTTATATATATATATATATATATATATATATATATATAAGAAACAAAAACAATAAAAAAAATCCTTGCACATGTTCTGTTCAGGCAGGTGGTGTTGTATGTTTATATAAGTTCAAGAATCTAGGTCGGCTGCAGTCTTGGTGTCAGCTAGGAGCGTGGGTGGTTAACTGCTATTGATCGCTCCTTTGTGTGGTCGCAGGTGTCAAGAAGGGTCAGGGTTAGGGTGTGTGCCTTCTCTGTTTCCTCAACGTCCGTCAAATTTTCTTTGATGTGAATTGAAATTTGTCCTTGTTGCACGAGGTCACTTGGGCTTGGGTATACGTCTGATGGTTTGGTATCCGTATAGGTGTTGAATATTTAACTTGGAGCGCGAATCTGGAACTGACGTTGAAATTTTGATTCATTTTTGGTGTGGCTGTTTTGTAAATTTCTCTTACTGTGTCCAAATGTGAAATAATTCGCTCGAGTGAACTGAATTTGTCAAGTGGAAAAATGTCAAGAATACCCATTTCATTATAATAAATGTTTTTTTTTTTTTTTTTTTTTTTGTAAGGAGGGAAACGTAGGTATTTTGAGTTCACCCGCCGCTCAGTTCCTATATCTCGAATCAGAAAAAGACAGCTGAAATTACTCGGACACATAATAATGCAAGAAGGCTCGGCAGATTTAATCCTCACAAGGCATATCGAGGACGAGAGAGACATAGGAAGGCAGCAAGCCACCTAACAGACGAGCTTCTCTTGAACGGATGGTGGATCGACTTTAGGCTTGGCATAGGAAATAACGCTACTAAAAGCCACATGCAATAGCAAGTTTTGGAGATCCATGTCACTCCACAGCGTCGAGTGTCATGGCACATAGAAGGCGATCGTACAAGAACAACCAAATGTAAATTAGTTACAGTATAAGGTTCGGTTCTATAGTATAACTAAATTTAAATTTAAATTTTATTTTTCTGTTGATCAAATCGTGATGCTTTTCTGAATAAAGTTTGAAATAATAAAGAAACTATTGATGCCAAAATGAACCGTTCAATTAGTGCGGATAATCGATAACTATAAAAATCGATTTTCAATTACGATTATTAAACTGCAGAATGTTTTAACGCACTAATCGAAAACGCATTAAACTAATGGGTATTAATCGAGGGATACCTGTATAGGTAATATGTTTTCATTGATCTGGTAGAAGTCAAAACGTTTTTAGGACAATGCTACATCTCACATTATTATTTTAGACCTTAAAAAGGGGATATTTCCACCCCAAGCAAGGCGATAATGCCACTAAAACGCAAGGGGTTAGTGGGAGAGAGGAGAAAGAACAATAAAAAAAGGATCCGGGAAAACTGAAGATTGCAGTTGATGTTGCATTTAAATCTTTGAGGATCGTAAATGGCAGGGAATTAAGAAACCGGAAGTGAGTTCCACAGGTGAGAAGTGCGAGAAAAGAAACTGTTCACTTAACAAGATGGATAAGATATAAACAGTTTATAAGATCTGCCTTTTACATAGAATAGTCGTAGAATAATGGTCAGGGAGTTATGAAGAAAAAAAAACACGATGAAAGAAATACTAGAGAAATGTTTTTTAAAGAAATTTCAGTTCATAAGCAACGTTTCTGTCGAAATGTACTATATAATACTATAATACTATATAGTATTTTTCTCATTGTAGCTTAGATGTAACCGAAAGTATGGGTCGAAACGTACTACATTCAAAGTAAAAACTATGTTTAGTCTTGAAAGTATTACGTACGCTTCTCTGCTAGGTGACAAGAAAATGAAATTAATGTTAGATATTAAACAAAATTATCTTACGTAAGTAGTAACAGAATTTACAATAGTTTAGTCAAGGATAATAAAAAAGAATTATTTAAAACAAGCATCGAGCGAACGAAATTAAACTTCTTTTATAATTTAACGCACTAGTGAAAAAACGTTTGTACCATATATATGAGCGTTTGTGTAAATTACTTTTAATCATTTGAGTAAAAACAAAACTAAGTTTCAACAACTAATTTCAATAACAAAAATAAGAATACTAATTAGAATATTTTGAGGACTAATTAGTTCAGATTTGATATTAAGAAGGTAATACAACTTAACAGTCAAAACATTAATAAAATAAAGAGCAGGATGCTCGTTTGAATCTATGAATAATAATGAGAATATATTATTAATAGGTTCATTAGTTATATTAAATAATACAATATTTAATTTCAGAATTACATGAAGGCTATTTAATAACAGAAGACTAGGCTAATGGTCAAGTAGTTTGCAATCTTAGTGTTTAGTTATACAGTGTGACCCTCACCCCAAAAATCACCTATGATATTTTTTTTTTTCACTTTATTTGTTTTTCAGCACTTGGCAAATTTCTCGTTAGAAATTTCACAACAAGAGAAACAAAATCGTATAATTTTTTTTTTGAATTAACCAAACCTTTGTTTATCGGATAATTGCGCGAAAATCCGAGAATTTGTTGCCACAACGCTCTTTTGATTTGATGCCTCCTGATTATTTTCTTTGTGGCACACCTTAAGGGGCGTATATAAATAAATAAAGCACAAACAATTCAGGAAGTGAATTGTCTGTGCATTATTTAGGTATATACAATCATCTAGGTGTTTCCGATACTAGAGAATGCCAACGAAGAGCGCATCTGTGTTAAGTCGAAAATGGAAGATATTTTACGCCATAAAATTTTATATAAAATTTAATTACAATGTTTGAATTTTTGATAAGAATGATAAAAAAAAAAAGAAAAATGTTGAAACTGTGGTAACTACCACCACCATTACATACACACAGGACATAGAAATCATGCGACAAGCATTCATTGGTTGATCTCGCTGACCAATCAAACCACCTGCACGCGACAAATTTGTTTTCCCGCTCAATATGCTCCGAACCAGTCACGTGATACACCATCTTATATAAACAAAACACGAGTGGTTCTCTCTCTCTTTTTCGTCATTCTTGCGTCTCATTCCTTGCTGCCAAAATGTGACCTTCAAGAACTCCCGTCTTGACCATTCAGTCAGACGTTAAAGAACATTACCATTTCACGCAAGTACGAACTCTAAAATCTCTTACCAACTTTATCCAATACACAATTCCTAACATGCAACAGGAACTTATTCTTCTAAACTACAGTTCAATAGTTAATTCACTTTATGAGTTCAAGTACAAATATTTCCAAATCTAAGAGACATAACTCTATCATACTTTATGCTTATATGCATGTACTCCAAACACTAATAAATTCAATTGTTATGTTTTGAATCATTACATTCTGTTTTATATTTTATACTATGTGCTATTTTACGTCAAATATAAATTGCATTGTGCACGCCACATTGGATAGTAACTTCCAGCTTCTTTGCTTTCCTTAATCACGCCTTTCCTAGTCAAAAGATAAATATATGTAGCATCACCCCTACATAATGGTGACAATCCCCTACATAATGGTGACAGGCCGCTACAAAACTACTTTTTTTTTCTGGAACATCCTGCAGACAGTTATTTTTTTAATATTGCAATTTATTTCGAAATTTATTTAGGTAAGCTAAAAGCTGTCATGAAAATAATATACAGCTGCTGTTCGAGCAGAGGATCTACTTAGGATGGGCCGCTTCTGAGAGTGATAAATAATCACTTAAGTCTAATGGGTTACCTTATTGGAGCGACCCCCAAAGCACTGGCCAGCAGACCGGTACCGGGTCGTGGATCATTTGGTACCGGTCTGCACAGAAAGACTTTTTTAAAAAAAAATTTATTGTGATTTTCTTTATTGTGTATTATGTGCGTGACTGACCCCCACCAGTTGTCTTGTATGACAGCGGCTTGTGGAGCAAATAGTTTGGGGGAAGGGGCGCTGCCTTATAGCTTTAAATGTACGCAAGGTCTAGAAAATCGTTCGATTGTCTCAGTGGCTTTATCGACTTCTTTTGCATGAAATGATTAAACAAAATCTAAACGAGTTTTTTCAAAACAAACAAAAAAAAAAACATGAGGAAATGTGGGGAAAATAGCAAAAAAAAACTAAAACAAACAGGTTAAGAATGTAGTGATCAATTTAGAAGCATTTCTTGTCATTTCCACAAAATAAGAGGTAAGAAGACAGTTTATGAGGATATAGACCCTAGACTTGAACAGGTTAAGATTGTAGTGATTGGTCCTGAGCATCCTCTTGGGAGTCATTTCCAAAGAATAAGAAGTAGAAGCCTTGGATTTTGATATGTGGGAAGATAACGGTTAACCCTGACTTGAACAGGTTAAGATTGTTTTGATGATAACGGAAGCAACCTCTTGGACTTGAATAGGTTAAAGACAGTTTATGAGGATATGATGGGAAGAAACGGTTATCCTCTTGGGTTAGTTGTAGTTCCAGAAGCATCCTCTTGGAGTCAGTTCCACAAAGTAAGAGAAGCACAGTTTATGAGGATATGTGGGGAAGATAACGGTTAACCCTAGACTTGAACAGGTTAAGATTGTAGTGATCAGGGAAGCATCCTCTTGGGAGTCAATTCCAAAAGTAAGAGGTAAGAGGAAGAGGATATGTGGGAAACAGTTTATGAACAGGTTAATATGGATCCTCGAAGATAACGGTTAACCCTAGACTTGAACAGATTAAGATTGATTGTTGATCGGGGAAGCATCCTCTTGGGAGTCAGTTCCACAAAGTAAGAGGTAAGAAGCACAGTTATGAGGATGGATATGTGGGGAAGATAACGGTTAACCCTAGACTTGAACAGGTTAAGATTGTAGTGATCAGGGAAGCATCCTCTTGGGAGTCGGTTACACAAAGTAAGAGGTAAGAAGCACAGTTTATGAGGATATGTGGGGAAGATAACGGTTAACCCTAGACTTGAACAGGTTAAGATTGTAGTGATCAGGGAAGCATCCTCTTGGGAGTCGGTTCCACAAAGTAAGAGGTAAGAAGCACAGTTTATGAGGATATGTGGGGAAGATAACGGTTAACCCTAGACTTGAACAGGTTAAGATTGTAGTGATCCTCTAGGAAGCATCCTCTTGGGTCAGTTCATTCCACAAAACAGGTTAAGAAGAGGTAAGAAGTTTATGAGGATATGTGGGGAAGATAACGGTTAACCCTAGACTTGAACAGGTTAAGATTGTAGTGATCGGGGAAGCATCCTCTCCTCTTTCCAAAAAGTAAGAGGTAAGAAGCAGAGTTCCACAAATAAGTGGGAAGATAATGGTTAACCCTAGACTTGAACAGGTTAAGGAGTTTATGAGGATATGTGGATCAGGAAGATAATGGTTAACCCTAGACTTGAACAGAGTTAAGATTGTAGTGATTCAGGGAAGCATTTATGAGGATAGGGGGAAGATAATGGTTAACCCTAGACTTGAACAGGTTAAGATTGTAGTGATCAAAGCATCCTCTTGGGAAGTTCCAAAAGTAAGAGTTAAGAAGCACAGTTTATGAGGATATGTGGGGAAGATAACGGTTAACCCTAGACTTGAACAGGTTAAGATTGTAGTGATCCCAGGGAAGCATCCTCTTGAGTCAGTCATGGTTCCACAAAACAGTTTATGAATATGTGGGAAGATAACAGTTTATGAGGATATGTGGGGAAGATAACGGTTAACCCTAGACTTGAACAGGTTAAGATTGTAAGATAACGTGATTAGACTTGAACATCCTCTTGGATCAAGGTCCTCTTGGGAGTTTCCACAAAGTAAGAGATAAATAAGCACAGTTTATGAGGATATATGTGGGAAGATAACGGTTAACCCTAGACTTGAACAGGTTAAGATTGTAGTGATCGGGGAAGCATCCTCTTGGGAGTCAGTTCCACAAAATAAGAGGTAAGAAGAAGCACAGTTTATGAGGATATGTGGGGAAGATAACGGTTAACCCTAACTTGAACAGATTGAACAGATTAAGATTGTAGTTCCCAAAAAGAGTTAAGAAGCATTTATGAGGATCTTAACGGTTAACCCTAGACTCAACAGTTCCACAAAGTAAGAGGTAAAGTAAGAAGCACAGTTTATGAGGATATGTGGGGAAGATAACGGTTAACCCTAGACTTGAACAGGTTAAGATTGTAGTGATCGGGGAAGCATCCTCTTGGGAGTCATTCCCAAAAAAGATAAGAATCACAGTTTATGAGGATATGTTAACATTAACCCTAGACTTGAACAGGTTAAGATTGTAGTGATCGATAAGCATCCTCTTGGGAGTCGGTTCCACAAAGTTATGAGGTTCGAATGTTTATGAGGATATGTGGGGAAGATAATAACGGTTAACCCTAGACTTGAACAGGTTAAGATTGTAGTGATCGGGGAAGCATCCTCTTGGGAGTCAGTTCCACAAAGTAAGAGGTTAAGAAGCACAGTT
Source organism: Acanthosepion pharaonis (assembly GCA_903632075.3). Classification (NCBI taxonomy): domain Eukaryota; kingdom Metazoa; phylum Mollusca; class Cephalopoda; order Sepiida; family Sepiidae; genus Acanthosepion; species Acanthosepion pharaonis. The sequence continues at coordinate 450,225 of CAHIKZ030002282.1, read as the reverse complement.
TATGAGGATATGTGGGGAAGATAACGGTTAACCCTAGACTTGAACAGGTTAAGATTGTAGTGATCGGGGAAGCATCCTCTTGGGAGTCAATTCCACAAAAGTAAGAGGTAAGAAGCACAGTTTATGAGGATATGTGGGGAAGATAATAACGGTTAACCTAGACTTGAACAGGTTAAGATTGTAGTGATCGGGGAAGCATCCTCTTGGGAGTCGGTTCCACAAAGTAAGAGGTAAGAAAAGCACAGTTTATGAGGATATGTGGAAGATAACGGTTAACCCTAGACTTGAACAGGTTAAGATTGTAGTGATCGATCAGGGAAGCATCCTCTTGGGAGTCAGTTTCAGAAAAAGTAAGAGGTAAGAAGCACAGTTTATGAGGATATGTGGGGAAGATAACGGTTAACCCTAGATTTGAACATGTTAAGATTGTAGTAATCGGGGAAACATCCTCTTGGGAGTCATTTCCAAAAGTAAGAGGTTAAGAAGCACAGTTTATTAGGATATGTGGGGAAGATAACGGTTAACCCTAGACTTGAACAGGTTAAGATTGTAGTGATCGGGGAAGCATCCTCTTGGGAGTCGGTTCCACAAAAGTAAGAGGTAAGAAGCACAGTTTATGAGGATATGTGGGGAAGATAACGGTTAACCCTAGACTTGAACAGGTTAAGATTGTAGTGATCGGGGAAGCATCCTCTTGGGAGTCATTTCCACAAAAGTAAGAGGTAAGAAGCACAGTTTATGAGGATATGTGGGGAAGATAACGGTTAACCCTAGACTTGAACAGGTTAAGATTGTAGTGATCGGGGAAAGCATCCTCCTTGGGAGTCAGTTCCACAAAGTAAAGAGGTTTATGAGGATATGTGGGGAAGATAACGGTTAACCCTAGACTTGAACAGATTGTAGTGATCACAGTTTATGAGGATATGATATGGGGGAGATAACGGTTAACCCTAGACTTGAACAGGTTAAGATTGTAGTGGTCGGGGAAGCATCCTCTTGGGAGTCGGTTCCACAAAAAGTTCCAAAGAGGTAAGAAGCACAGTTTATGAGGATATGTGGGGAAGATAACGGTTAACCCTAGACTTGAACAGGTTAAGATTGTAGTGATCGGGGAAGCATCCTCTTGGGAGTCAGTTCCACAAAGTAAGAGGTAAGAAGCACAGTTTATGAGGATATGTGGGGGAAGATAACGGTTAACCCTAGACTTGAACAGGTTAAGATTGTAGTGATCGGGGAAGCATCATCCTCTTGGGAGTCGGTTCCACAAAGTAAGAGGGTAAGAAGCACAGTTTATGAGGATATGTGGGGGGGAGATAACGGTTAACCCTAGACTTGAACAGGTTAAGATTGTAGTGATCGGGGAAGCATCCTCTTGGGAGTCAGTTCCACAAAATAAGAGGTAAGAAAGCACAGTTTATGAGGATATGTGGGAAGATAACGGTTAACCCTAGACTTGAACAGGTTAAGATTGTAGTGATCGGGGAAGCATCCTCTTGGGAGTCATTCCACAAAATAAGAGGTAAGAAGCACAGTTTATGAGGATATGTGGGAAGATAACGGTTAACCCTAGACTTGAACAGGTTAAGATTGATAGTGATCGGGAAGCATCCTCTTGGGAGTCAGTTCCACAAAGTATAAGAAGATGAGTTTATGAGGATATGTGGGAAGATAACGGTTAACCCTAGACTTGAACAGGTTAAGATTGTAGTGATCGGGGAAGCATCCTCTTGGGAGTCGGTTCCACAAAAAGTAAAGAGGTAAGAAGCACAGTTTATGAGGATATGTGGGGAGATAACGGTTAACCCTAGACTTGAACAGGTTAAGATTGTAGTGATCGGGGAAGCATCCTCTTGGGAGTCAGTTCCACAAAGTAAGAGGTAAGAAGCACAGTTTATGAGATATGTGGGGAAGATAATGAGACTTGAACAGGTTAAGATTTATGATTGTATGTGGGGAAGATAACGGGGAAGATAATGGTTAACCCTAGACTTGAACAGGTTAAGATTGTAGTGATCAGGGAAGCATCCTCTTGACTTGGAGTCGGTTCCAGATTGTAATCCTCTTGAGGTTCCAAGAAGAAGCACAGTTTATGAGGATATATGTGGGAAGATAACGGTTAACCCTAGACTTGAACAGGTTAAGATTGTAGTGATCGGGGAAGCATCCTCTTGGGAGTCGGTTCCACAAAGTAAGAGGTTAGAGAAGCACAGTTTATGAGGATATGTGGGGAAGATAACGGTTAACCCTAGACTTGAACAGGTTAAGATTGTAGTGATCGGGGAAGCATCCTCTTGGGAGTCGGTTCCACAAAAGTAAGAGGTAAGAAGCACAGTTTATGAGGATATGTGGGGAAGATAACGGTTAACCCTAGACTTGAACAGGTTAAGATTGTAGTGATCGGGGAAGCATCCTCTTGGGAGTCGGTTCCACAAAGTAAGGTTAAGAAGACAGTTTAAGGATATGTGTGGGGAAGATAACGGTTAACCCTAGACTTGAACAGGTTTATGAGGATATGTCCTCTTGGGGAAGATAACACAGTTTATGAGGATTAACCCCTAGACTTGAACAGGTTAAGATTGTAGTGATCGGGGAAGCATCCTCTTGGGAGTCGGTTCCACAAAGTAAGAGGTTAAGAAGCACAGTTTATGAGGATATGTGGGAAGATAACGGTTAACCCTAGACTTGAACAGGTTAAGATTGTAGTGATCGGGGAAGCATCCTCTTGGGAGTCAGTTCCACAAAGTAAGAGGTAAGAAGCACTGTTTATTTATGAGGAAGATAACGGTTAACCCTAGACTTGAAGATAAGATTGTAGTTAACCCTCTTGACTTGAACAGATTAAAGATTGTAGTTTATCGAGGATATGCATCCTCTTGGGAGTCGGTTCCACAGGTTAAGATTGTAATAGATCGGGAAGATCCTCTTGCAGTCGGTTCCACAAAAAAGTAAGAGGTAAGAAGCAGTTTATGAGGATATGTGGGGAAGATAACGGTTAACCCTAGACTTGAACAGGTTAAGATTGTAGTGATCGGGGAAGCATCCTCTTGGGAGTCATTTCCACAAAGTAAGAGGTAAGAAGCACAGTTTATGAGGATATGTGGGGAAGATAACGGTTAACCCTAGACTTGAACAGGTTAAGATTGTAGTGATCGGGGAAGCATCCTCTTGGGAGTCATTTCCACAAAAGAGGTAAGAAGAGAATAAGAAGCACAGTTTATGAGGATATGTTGGGAAGATAACGGTTAACCCTAGACTTGAACAGGTTAAGATTGTAGTGATCGGGAAAGCATCCTCTTGGGAGTCGGTTTCACAAAGTAAGAGAGGGGTAGAAGCAAGTTTAGTTTATGAGGATATGTGGGGAAGATAACGGTTAACCCTAGACTTGAACAGATTAAGATTGTAGTGATCGGGGAAGCATCCTCCTTGGGTGTCAGTTCCACAAAGTAAGAGGTAAGAAGCACAGTTTATGAGGATATGTGGGGAAGATAACGGTTAACCCTAGACTTGAACAGGTTAAGATTGTAGTGATCGGGGAAGCATCCTCTTGGGAGTCATTTCCACAAAATAAGAGGTTCGAAGAGTTTATGAGGATATGAAAATAAAGATTAACAGTTTATGAGGATATGTGGGGAAGATAACGGTTAACCCTAGACTTGAACAGATTTAAGATTGTTTAACAGGATATGTGGGAAGATAACGGTTAAGCATCCTCTTTGGGAGATCGGGAAGCATCCTCAAAAGTCAGTTCCACAAATAAGAGGTAAGAAGCACAGTTTATGAGGATATGTGGGAAAGATAACGGTTAACCCTAGACTTGAACAGGTTAAGATTGTAGTGATCGGGGAAGCATCCTCTTGGGAGTCGGTCCACAAAGTAAGAGGTAAGAAGCACAGTTTATGAGGATATGTGGGGAAGATAACGGTTAACCCTAGACTTGAACAGGTTAAGATTGTAGTGATCGGGGAAGCATCCTCTTGAGTCGGTTCCACAAAAGTAAGGTTAACCCAAGAGAGCAGTTTTTATGAGGATATGTGGGGAAGATAACGGTTAACCCTAGACTTGAACAGGTTAAGATTGTAGTGATCAGGGAAGCATCCTCTTGGGAGTCGGTTCCACAAAAGAAGAGGTAAGAAGCACAGTTTATGAGGATATGTGGGATAGAAGATAACGGTTAACCCTAGACTTGAACAGGTTAAGATTGTAGTGATCGGGGAAGCATCCTCCTGGGGAGTCAGTTCCAAAAAGTAAGAGGTAAAGCACAGTTTATGAGGATATGTGGGGAAGATAACGGTTTACCCTTCTAGATATGAACAGGTTAAGATTGTAGTGGTTAAAGCATCCTAGACTTGAATAGATTAAGACAAGCACAGTTTATGGGGATATGTAGAAACATAACGGTAACCCTCCTGGGACTTCCACACTAGACTGAGGATGAAGAGGTTAGATTGATTGATTGAGGGAAGCATCCTCTTGGGGTCAAGCATCCTCTTGGGAAGATAATGGTTCCTAGACTTGAACAGGTTAAGATTGTAGTAAGAAGCATATGTCTTGGAGTCAGTTTAAAATAAGAGGAATAGGTGGATTGTGGGAAGATAACGAACCCTAGACTTGAACAGGTTAAGATAACGGTTAACCCCTAGACTTGAACAGGTTAAGATTGTTTATTGTGGATCACGGATAACGGTTAACCCTATCCTTAAGATTGGGTGATCAAGGTTCATCCTCAAAGGAGTCGAGAGGAAGAATAAGAAGCACAGTTTATGAGGATATGTGGGGAAGATAACGGTTAACCCTAGACTTGAACAGGTTAAGATTGTAGTGATCGGGGAAACATCCTCTTGGGAGTCGGTTCCACAAAAAGTAAGAGGTAAGAAGCACAGTTTATGAGGATATGTGGGGAAGATAACGGTTAACCCTAGACTTGAACAGATTAAGATTGTAGTGATCGGGGAAGCATCCTCTTGGGAGTCGGTTCCAAAAAAAAGAGGTAAGAAGCACAGTTTATGAGGATATGTGGGGAAGATAACGGTTAACCCTAGACTTGAACAGGTTAAGATTGTAGTGATCGGGAAAGCATCCTCTTGGGAGTCGGTTCCACAAAATAAGAGGTAAGAAGCACAGTTTATGAGGATATGTGGGGAAGATAACGGTTAACCCTAGACTTGAACAGGTTAAGATTGTAGTGATCGGGGAAGCATCCTCTTGGGAGTCGGTTCCACAAAATAAGAGGTAAGAAGCACAGTTTATGAGGATATGTGGGAAGATAACGGTTAACCCTAGACTTGAACAGGTTAAGATTGTAGTGATCGGGGAAGCATCCTCTTGGGTCAAGTCCACAAAATCCACAAAAAGTTTATAGGAATGAAGCACAGTTTATGAGGATATGTGGGAAAGATAACGGTTAACCCTAGACTTGAACAGGTTAAGATTGTAGTGATCGGGGAAGCATCCTCTTGGGAGTCAGTTCCACAAAGTAAGAGGTTTCACAAAGCAATAAAGAAGCACAGTTTATGAGGATATGTGGGGAAGATAACGGTTAACCCTAGACTTGAACAGGTTAAGATTGTAGTGATCGGGGAAGCATCCTCTTGGGAGTCAGTTCCACAAAGTAAGAGGTAAGAAAGCACAGTTTATGAGGATATGTGGGGAAGATAACGGTTAACCCTAGACTTGAACAGGTTAAGATTGTAGTGATCGGGGAAAGCATCCTCTTGGGAGTCGGTTCCACAAAAGTAAGAGGTAAGAAGGTAGTTTATGAGGATATGTGGGGATATGAAAGATAACGGTTAACCCTAGACTTGAACAGGTTAAGATTGTAGTGATCGGGGAAAGCATCCTCTTGGGAGTCAGTTCCACAAAAGAGAGGTAAGAAGCACAGTTTATGAGGATATGTGGGGAAGATAACGGTTAACCCTAGACTTGAACAGGTTAAGATTGTAGTGATCGGGGAAGCATCCTCTTGGGAGTCATTTCCACAAAAAGAGTAGAGGTAAGAAGCACAGTTTATGAGGATATGTGGGGAAGATAACGGTTAACCCTAGACTTGAACAGTTTAGATTGTAGTGGTCCTCCTGGGAGTCTATCCTCCTGGGAAAGTAACGGTTCCCTAGACTTGAACAGGTTAAGATTGTAGATAAGAAGCACCTCTTGGGAGTCGTGAGGATATATGAGGAAGATAACAGTTAACCCTAGACTTGAACAGGTTAAGATTGTACATGATCAGGGAAAGCATCCTGATCAAGTCCTCTTCCACAAAGTTCCACAAAATAAGAGGCAAGAGTTTATGAGGATATGTGGGGAAGATAACGGTTAACCCTAGACTTGAACAGGTTAAGATTGTAGTGATCGGGGAAGCATCCTCTTGGGAGTCAGTTCCACAAAGTAAGAGCGTGAAAGTTTATGAGGATATGTGGGGAAATAACGGTTAACCCTAGACTTGAACAGGTTAAGATTGTAGTGATCGGGGAAGCATCCTCCTGGGATCGTTTCCACAAATAAGGATATGTTTATGGGATATGTGGGGAAAGATAACGGTTAACCCTAGACTTGAACAGGTTAAGATTGTAGTGATCGGGGAAGCATCCTCTTGGGAGTCAGTTCCACAAAAAAGAGGTAAGAAGCACAGTTTATGATGAGTATGTGGGGAAGATAACGGTTAACCCTAGACTTGAACAGGTTAAGATTGTAGTGATCGGGGAAGCATCCTCTTGGGAGTCAGTTCCACCCTAAAAAACAGTAAGAGGTAAGAAAAATAAGACAGTTTATGAGGATATGTGGGAAGATAACGGTTAACCCTAGACTTGAACAGGTTAAGATTGTAGTGATCATGGAAGCATCCTCTTGGGAGTCGGTTCCACAAAAGTAAGAAGTAAAGAATAGCACAGTTTATGAGGATATGTGGGGAAGATAACGGTTAACCCTAGACTTGAACAGGTTAAGATTGTAGTGATTGGGGGGAAGCATCCTCTTGGGAGTCATTTCCACAAAAAGCAAGAGAAGTTCCAGAAGCACAGTTTATGAGGATATGTGGGAAGATAACGGTTAACCCTAGACTTGAACAGGTTAAGATTGTAGTGATCGGGGAAGCATCCTCTTGGGAGTCAGGTTCCACAAAAAAGAAGAGGTAAGAAGGTACAGTTTATGAGGATATATGTGGGGAAGATAACGGTTAACCCTAGACTTGAACAGGTTAAGATTGTAGTGATCGGGGAAAGCATCCTCTTGGGAGTCATTTCCACAAAGGATAAGAAGATAAGAAGCACAGTTTATGGTTATATGACTTGAAAGTATAATGGTTAACCCCCTAGACTTGAACAGGTTAGATTGTAGTGAAGATTCCTGTAGTTCCACAAAATATCCCTAAGAAGAATCCTCTTGGGAGTCAGTTCCCCTAAACTTGAACAGATTAAGAAGCACAGTTTATTCGAGGATATGTGGATGAGAAGATAAAATAATGGTTAACCCTAGACTTGAACAGGTTAAGATTGTAGTGATCGGGGAAGCATCCTCTTGGGAGTCAGTTCCACAAAGTAAGAGGTAAGAAGCACAGTTTATGAGGATATGTGGGGAAGATAACGGTTAACCCTAGACTTGAACAGGTTAAGATTGTAGTGATCGGGGAAGCATCCTCTTGGGAGTCGGTTCCCATAAAAGTAAGAGGTAAGAAGCACAGTTTATGAGGATATGTGGGAAGATAACGGTTAACCCTAGACTTGAACAGGTTAAGATTGTAGTGATCGGGGAAGCATCCTCCCTTTGGAGTCATTTCCACAAAAGTAAGAGAAGTTAAGCAGAGTTTATGAGGATATGGATATGGAAAGATAACGGTTAACCCTAGACTTGAACAGGTTAAGATTGTGAGTGATCAGGGAAGCATCCTCTTGGGAGTCGGTTCCACAAAAAAAGGTTAAAGAAGCACAGTTTATGAGGATATGTGGGGAAGATAACGGTTAACCCTAGACTTGAACAGGTTAAGATTGTAGTGATCAGGGGAAGCATCCTCCTGGGAGTCATTCCACAAAAGTAAGAGGTAAGTTCTTTATGAGGATATGTGGGGAAGATAACGGTTAACCCTAGACTTGAACAGATTAAGATTGTAGTGATCGGGAAGCATCCTCTTGGGAGTCATTTCCACAAAGTAAGAAAGGATATTATGAGGATATGATTAGAAGATAACGGTTAACCCTAGACTTGAACAGATTAAGATTGTAATGGATCGGGGAAAGCATCCTCTTGGAGGTTTCGGTTCCACAAAAGTAAGAGGTAAGAAGCACAGTTTATGAGGATATGTGGGGAAGATAACGGTTAACCCTAGACTTGAACAGGTTAAGATTGTAGTGATCAGGGAAGCATCCTCCTGGGGAGTCATTTCCACAAAATAAGAGAATAAGAAGCACAGTTTATGAGGATATGTGGGGAAGATAACGGTTAACCCTAGACTTGAACAGATTAAGATTGTAGTGATCGGGGAAGCATCCTCTTGGAGTCAGTTCCACAAAGTAAGAGTTGAGGTACAGTTTAAAGATATGTGGGGAAGATAACGGTTAACCCTAGACAACAGGTTAAGATTGGTTAATGGGAACCATATGACTTGAAAAGAGGTAAAAAAGCACAGTTTATGAGGATAAAGATAACGGTTAACCCTAGACTTGAACAGGTTAAGATTGTAGTGATCGGGGAAGCATCCTCTTGGGAGTCAGGTTCCACAAAATAAGAGAATAAGAAGCACAGTTTATGAGGATATGTGGGGAAGATAATGGTTAACCCTAGACTTGAACAGATTAAGATTGTAGTGATCAGGGAAGCATCCTCTTGGGAGTCAGTTCCACAAAGTAAGAGGTAAGAAGCACAGTTTATGAGGATATGTGGGAAGATAACGGTTAACCCTAGACTTGAACAGATTACAGGTTAAGATTGTAGTGATCGGGGAAATCATCCTCCTTGGGAGTCATTTCCACAAAATAAAGAGGTAAAAAGCACAGTTAAGAAGATAAGTTTATGAGGATAACGGTGGAGAAGATAACAGTTAACCCTAGACTTGAACAGATTAAGATTTAATGGTTATATGATTGAAAGCATCCTCCAATAGGTCAGTTCCAGTTAGATTGAATAGGTAATTCTTGGATAATAAGAGGAAGTTTATGATTGATATGATGTGGAACCCTTTTGGTTAAGTTAAGATTGAACAAAAGCATCCTCTGAGTCAATTCCACAAAGATGTTAAGAAGCACAGTTTATGAGGATATGTGGGGAAAGATAAATGGTTAACCCTAGACTTGAACAGGTTAAGATTGTGCTTATCAATTCCTCTTGGGAATTTCCACAAAATAAGACTTATATTTATGATGTGGGGAAGATAACGGTTAACCCTAGACTTGAACAGATTAAATTTTAATGATTGGGAAGTTTTCAAAAGCACAGAAGATTGGGTCCCTAGATAACTTGAACTTTTAATTCCTAAGAGGCCTAGACATTTAAAAAGATGATGGAAGAAATACAAACCCTAACTTGAACAGGATAACCTTGAAATTTACCTATGTTCACCCTAAATATATTAATGAATGGAATCTGAAATAAAAATGAAAAAAAAAAATGAAACCGGGAGTTTATGTTTAAATTCCCCAAGATTATTCATAACACCTAGACTTGAATACTTTTCAAGATTTTGATGTTCACCAATATATAAAATCAAATGGGTAGATTTACATAAATTTAGAGGAAATTATGATAACGGATAACTGAAAAAATGAACAAATTTGAAAGATTTCCAAGATTTTTAACCAAACAATTTTTTCCTGGGAGTCTGTTATTTGTTATTTGCTTAGTTCTATATTTCTTTAGCTGTTCATATGGATATATGTAAATTTATTTCACCATTGGGTTATATTTATATTGGATATATAAGGAAGATAATTGCTTAACTCTTGAATTGAAAAGGTTAATTTTAAAAACTCTTTTTTTACTTTTGGGAGTTTTTTTTTTTATTTAATATCCGTGGTTCAAAAAGAAAATTGTTTTCTTCCAAAATTTTAAATTTAAATTTTAATGGGTATGATTTATATGGATATTTCTTCAAAAAATTTTTGCAATTAAAATATTTAGAATTTCAAATACAGATTAAGATTATACGTGGGGAATACATCCTCTTTTCAGGAGTCTTTATATATATATTAAATCAATATATATATTTAATCAAATAAATTAACTTATTTTTTACCAATTAAATTAAAAGTTTATATATATATGAGGATTTAAATAAAAAAAATTAATTTATCTGCTTGAACAGATTAAGATTGTATCTAATGGGGAAACATCCTCTTGGGATTTCTGTCCTCCTGGACAGTGGTTCGCCCTTTTTCAATTTTTAAACATACCCTCATCAATGGGTAGTTTATATGGATAGGAGATTAAAAGTTTTATTTTAACTTGGATTTTTGAATAGGTTAATATTTTATGTATATATATTATATATATTTAATGCCCTTGGGAGTCTGTTCTCCCTGTTTTTAGTGGTTTATTCAAAATCCAATTCTTTTTATTTCAAAATAAATTTATATTTTTATAACAAATGGGTAGTTTATTATAAAGAAATACATCAGATAAATGTTAAATTTCTTGTTGTTTTTTATTTTATCCATGTTTTTATTTTAAAAACATCCTTTGGGTTCCTGTTAAATCATCAGTAAATCGCTGGAAGAAGGTTTGATGAAAAATATTTTTTTTTTAAATGTTTGAGGGTAGTTTATTTTTATTTATATATATATAAATAAAACTCTAAATTTTAATACAGATTCAGATTGTAGGGCTAAATATTTAAAATTATTTCTCTTGGGAGTGTTCCCCTTTTAATGGTTAATAAGAAGTTATTCATATAACTTATATAATATATTGTTTTATAATGGTTTTTATTGATATATATAGCAAGATAACTGTTAATTTCATGACTTGAAGAGATTAAGATTTTATTGATTATAAACTACTAATTCCTCGTTTAAGTTCTAATATATGTATGGAGGGGGATTTCTATACTCATTATTATATACTTTTTTATGGTTAATAAAGAAACACACGTATGGAAACAGATCTAAGAACACGGATAGGGTCAGTAAAAATTTAAAAGATGAAATGCCGATAAGGCCTTCATCATTTTTTCTGACCAATCAAATTTTTTATGAATTCGCACAGAAAATTCTTTTTGCCAATTCAAGAAATACATTCGGATTAATAACACAAAACAGAGAATGTCTGATATCGAGAATATTTAACATTGAAAAAATAAAAACTGTTCAATAAATTATTTTTATTAATATGTGGAAATTTCCGCCTTTAACTATTTATGGTCGTCAAAATATTTTAGAAACTTGACAAAAAAAATTTATGGAAAAGAATGCATAATATTTAAAAAAAGATTCATTAAATATAACTAAAAAAAATGCTGCATATATTATCTATACTTTATATATTTATATATATATATATATATATATATATATATATATATATATATATATATATATATATATATATAATATTAGTGGTAAATATACACATACATATGCAAAATATATAAATATATATATGTAGATGCATACACATACATATATATTTTTTGAATAAAATTCCAAGAGGATAGAATCCAGGTAGATATCAATGTCCAGGACAGAGTAAGGATATAATAAAAAAGGCTTAAACACTAATATTCCATGGTCATAATTTATTCCATTGGAATCGTAAATACGATCCAATTCATCAGACCTACAAATTCAAAAAAGAAAACAGAAAAAAAACAACTCCGGAAATTTTTATAAATTTAGAGAGAGTAAAATATGAGAGTGTGGGACGAATGTTAGAGCTAAAGAGAGGGGTAACAGACGAGAGAAGGTGGGAGATTAAAATTTAACAGAGAAAAACAAGAGAGGTGAGTTAAAGAAATTTTAAAGACAGAGAAATATGAATGTTGTCGGATGTCTAATACATTAAAGATGTAACCGAAAGATACATTTTGTGGTGACATACACACACAATATAGACGATCTAATCTTAAAGATCAGAAGAAGAGGGAGGAGAGAGGAAAAGAAAAGAAAAAGGGGGGGGAGAGAGATGTTTAGGGGAAACTAAAACATTTATTGAAAGGGCCGCTGTGTAATTAAGAAAATTTGACAAAATTAATATCGACTACAGGTTACAAATCAAATATAAACATATAAAAATTAAATATAACGGTTATCTAATCTAGCAAGGACCTATATTTTATGTTCAAAAACGCATGCGTATACACACATACACAATAACATATACACGTACATACATACATATAGGCGTGTACCCACATACACACATATTATATATGTACATTACACACACACACACACATATATATATATACATATATATATATATATATATATATATACATATACATACATACACATACACATACATACACACATACACATACATACGCACATACATGTATACATTTACATAGATAAATATTATCGTATACATACATATACACATACATCCATACACATCCACTCCTATATATACACATTTACACACATATATATACATACGGACATACACATACGTGCACATAAACATATATATAAAACCTTTTCATCTCCATACAATTACATACACCCATCTATAGTAAACAAATAAACAATGTATCCCTATATCTATCCGTCTAACTATACATACATATATATATATATATATATATA
>CAHIKZ030002282.1:320000-432500 GCA_903632075.3 Acanthosepion pharaonis | reverse complement strand
AGTTTTTTTTTTCATTAGGCTGGTTGTATAGCTATAGAACTGATTCTGTCCTGCAATTCAATCCATAAGGAGAAGAGATGGATGTATATCTTTTCTTAGGGGTATTTGTTAGTAATTGAATTCAACGAACTCAATTAGAATGCGAACTCGGCTCTCAGATTTCTAATTCTGACAAGATACCCAATACACCGCAATGTGATAATCTTAAATTTAAATTATTTCATTTTATGTTATTATAATTTCGTCTTTATAAGAATAGATTTGTATATAAAAATGTGCTAGGAAATTAAATAATTGAAAATATTAGATACTTAAAAAAATCATGACATTAAAATTATTCATTCTTTAGTTATTTATTTTATATTATTCACTTGAAATGAAACCGTTTAATTGTATTTATGATGTGCAATCGGGGTTTGCTAGTAGATATTCACAGTTCTCAGCTAGTACATATACATCATATTAGTACAGTCTCTCAATAGACCATTCCCGACCCGAATGTCATCATCTGATGAGGACTTTGACATTCGAAAAGATTACTCACCGTTTGAAAAATAACGACGTGGAAAGGTAAGTGTTGATATACCAATTGACCATTGTGCATTCACTAGGGACCGTGACACTAAACAATCGTCACCACACCACAAACAAATAGGATATGCTCCCACGGTGTCCTGAAAGTATTTGTGTATGGGGTGTGTGGAGAATAACGTCACCCCGTCAAAAAAAGAAAAAAAAAAAGAAAAAAAAAAAAAAGAAAAAAAAGAAAGAAGAGTACAAACTCCCTAAAATTGGTTGCTTATTTCAACAACGGAGTTAATCTCGAATTGAGATTGTAAATTAGCTGAAGGAAAGTAACGATGGCAAAATACTACACAGGATTCCTTTGATTGTCGACCGTTTCTGACCAGATAATGCAGAACGTTATCTTGTGTGTCCTATTAAAGTTTGCATTCAGCATCTTGACATTGGTTGGTTAAGTAAAATCAAGCTTCAATTACACAGAAAATACTGGTAGATTTTCATTAGAAAAGTGTAGTCATGAAGGCAATTCTTAAAACTATACATAAAATTTTGTCTTTCTTTCATTCTAACCTGAGAAAGCCAAAAAAGAGCAGAGGCTTTCGGCGAAATGCGTCGTTAATAAATTTTCCACTATGTCTCATCATCTTCACATTGGTTTTGGATGCTATTATACATCCTACACAAACAAAACAAATATTGTCACAGACACACACAGACACATACACAGACAGACACACACACACATATATATTATACACATATACATTTATATGTTGACATATGAAAAGCAGTATAAATCTGTTAGTTCTTGCACATTGAATGAAATAACAGCAGTAAGTATCATCTATAAGAAAATACAATTTTGCTAGCAAGATCAAGCGTTAAAATCGTAAGGCAAACAGAAATAGTTTTGATTTAAGTATCATTTTGAAATGTTTACATTTTAGTAAAATAATTCAGGGAAGAAAAAATAATTTTCATCCTGAGTTTTTATTGATATATAATAGAGTACAGGGGCGAATGTAGGAAACATGTACCTGGGTAAATGATATTTGTTTTTTTGTTATTGATATATAATAGAGTACAGGGGCGAAGAGTCTATGCATGAAATGAATGCAACGTATCTTTTCCTGGATAAATGAAATTATTGTTTTATTGATATTAAATAGAGTACAGGTGTCTTAGAGTCCATGTGTGAAATGTATGCACTGTATTTTTTTCCTGGATAAATGATGTGCCTGTTTTTATTGACATATAATAGTGTACACTAGCGATGAGTCCATGTATGTAATGTATGCACCATTTGATTTAATATTAGTTCTGCATAAATTTACTGCAAAATTTTTGTGTTTTATGCATATATAATAGAGTACTGGTGCGAAGAGTCTATATATGAAATGTATGCACCTTATTCTTTTAATAGGATAAATGATGTTTATGTTTTTATTGCTAATAAATAGAGTACAGTTGCGAAGAGTCTATGAAATGTCTGCACCCTATTTTTCCAGGATAAATGATGTTTTTGTTTTTATTGATATATAATAGAGTACAGAATCGAAGAGTCTGTCAGATATGTATGCACCGTATGCCTTACTGGATGAATGATGTTTGTCTTTTCATTGATATATAACAGAGAAACAGAGAAGAGTATATGTATGAAATGTATGCTTTCCTGGATCAATGATGTTTGTGCTTTTATTGAGATATAATTGAGTACAGGGTCGAAGAGTCTATGTATGATATACATGCACCGTATACATTTCCTGGATAAATGTCGTTTTTGTTTTTATGGATATATAATAGATTACAGGGAAGAAGAGTCTATGTATGAAATGAATGCATCGATTTTTTTTCCCTGGATGAATGATGTTTATGTTTTTTATTGGTATATAGTAGAGTACTGGGGCGAAGAGTCTATGTATGAAATGTATGCGTCGTATTTTTGTCCTGGATGAATGATATTTTTGTGTTTATTGATATATTATATAATACAGGGACGAAGAATCTACGTCTGAAATGTATTACCGTATGCCTTAATTTTTTCTTGGTTAAATGATATTTGTGCTTTTATTGATATATAATAGAGTACACGAGCGAATAGCCTGTGTATGAAACATGTACCTGGGTAAATGATATTTGTTTTTTTGTTATTGAGCTATAATAGAGTACAGGGGCGATGAGTCTATGAAATGTAGGCACTATATTTTTGTCTTGGATAATGATGTTTTTATATTCTCCTTCTGTAAGATTTAGGCTTTCCTATTCCTTCGTTTCTTCGAATAAATTTTAAAGAAGCAATATCATTCAAGAATTGTAAGCAGAGAAGCCACTGTTTGCTGAATGAAAAAAGAAGGAAAAACAGTGAATTAATTGCTTTCCTGTTCTATTTGCTTTGAGCAAGGTGGATGAAAAAAAGCAAAAACAAAACAAAACAACAACAACAAGAAAAACAAAACAAAAACAAAAACAAACAAAAGGTGGGAAATCTAAGGCAGATAAGAAGAGAAAAGCAGAATTTTTGCTGCATGGCTTCCGGCCGTATTAAGCCATGTTATTACTTTCAAAATATTTCCGACTAATTTGCAGAAAGATGCTGAGGTTACCATGGACCGAACATGTTAGCAACGACTAGGTTTGGTAGAAAATAGAAACGTATACATAACATCACGAAGAGGCAGTTGAAATTTCTGGGGCACGTAATGAGGAAGGAGGGCTTGGAAAATCTAATACTCACAGGACAGATTGAGGGAAAGAGGCACAGATGAAAGCAGCGCGTAACATACTTGATGGACTTAAACAAATGGAGCATAAGATTTGGAAGAAAGAAAAAAAACAAAAATTATTAAGAGCTACAAAAGACAGGAAGATGTGGAGAATCATGATCGCTTACATCTTGAAGGCACATAAAAGAAAGAGGTTTATACTTGAAGCGAAAAGTTTATTTTTTGTGATTGAAAAGGTAAAGTTTTCATCCAATTATATATTCCAATTATTTAACGTTTAAAATTATTTAAATTTTCATTCAACTATACGATGGCAAAATCAATTAACTCAGTTTCCACTTTATTTTTACAACAACATTCGAAGAAACGAGTAACATTAACATTGTCGGAAGCGAGACTCTAAAGTTTGAACCGAAATTAGCAGCAAGGAATGTTGTCATTATTTTGATTTCAAGTTTTATGAACAGTATGAATGGATCATGGGATCTAACATTTTGGACAAATTGTTTAGTTTCCAATGTCCGCTTTTCTATTAAGAACCCATGAACAACTATCGACTATTACGATTTGAAGAATTTGATTACAGCTTTAACAAGACAAAACATCACCACTGGTAGAGTAATTAATGTCTATTAACACATGCTTGTGTTTTTTTTTTAAATCAAATAATAGAACTATATAAGTAATATTTCACAGTTATCATTCTATTTCGTTTTCAAAGGTTATTCCCGAATAACGTAGTTCAAAGGTTATTCCCGAATTAAACGTCGCCAAGGAAGGCAATGGTATCTCAACAAGATTAAAGGTTTAAGGGCCAAACTCTTTTAATCAATAACGATTTTATAATGACTATACAGTCTTAGATGTTCTTGTCAAATATAGTGACAACTCTTTTACCAATTCATTATATAAAAAACCACTAAAAGAAACTCTTGCCACCTTAACTTTAAAAGTGAATGCCCACTCAGATACAAAATAGCAGTAATAAAAAACTTCCTAAAAAGATCAAACCACAATTCATCCTCTCTACTGCTCTTCCTTAAAGAACTCATTAATGTAAAACAGACACTAGTTAATAATGGCTTCCCTAACCACCTTATAGACCACCAAATTAGACTATTTCTTTCCAAAGTAAATAACGATACTGAACACACTACAAAAACCAAATGCACGTCAACTACAAACAAGATGAATCTTCACTAAGAAATATCATAAAGAAATACTAACTAAAAATTAACTTTGGACATTGCAACAAAATAACTTCGGACTTTGCCGGCTCACTTGCAGCAAAATAACTTTGAAACTTTGCAGACTCACTTGCAGCAAAATAACTTGCAATAAAATAATTTCGAAACTTTGCCGAATCACTTGCAGCAAAATTACTTCGAAACTTTGAAGACTCACTTGCAATAAAATAATTTCGAAACTTTGCAGAATCACTTGCAGCAAAATAACTTCGAAACTTTACAGAATAACATGCAGCAAAATAACTTCGAAATTTGCAGATCCACTAGTGACAAAATGATTTCGAACTCTGCAGACTCACTCGCAGCAAAATAACTTCGTAATTTGTACACTCACTAGCGACAATATATCTTGGAATCTTGAAGACTCACACGCAACAATATAATTGAAGACTTTGCAGATTCACTTGCAACAAAATAACTTCGAAATTTGCAGACAGACTTGCAATAAAATAATTTCGAAACTTTGCAGAATCACTTGCAGCAAAATAACTTCGAAACTTTACAGAATAACATGCAGCAAAATAACTTCGAAATTTGCAGACTCACTTGCGACAAAATATCTTTGAACCTTGCAGTCTCACACGCAATAAAATAAATGTGGATTTGGAGATTCACTTCTAATAAGTAACATTTTTCTTTTAACTTCTAGAAAGAGAAAATACCACTAACGTTATTAAAACTGTTGGTTATTTTCACTTTTCATGTTTATTAGTAACTAGTCCGATGATGATATATATATATATATATATATATATATATATATATATATATATATATATATACAAAAACATATATATATATGTAGAATCAGAGAGAGAGAGAGAGAGAGAGAAAGAGAGAGAGAAGGAATGTACATATATATATATATATATAGAGAGAGAGAGAGAGAGGAGTATTTTTCCCTCCACCACAAGTAAACATAATCAAACACAAACATAAAAAGATTCATTTTTTTAAAAATAAATAAGATTGTCTGATGATCGCAAACTCGTGAAACCCAGGGTTACAAACTCATATCCATACAACTGAATATGCAACTGAATATATATATGAAGAAATATATACTGAAAATCCTAATATGCGATTATTCTGTTTTAATGTTTAATGTCAACGTCGGACGTTTCGGTCTAATAGACCATCTCCAGGATATATTCATAAAATATAATTTAGGAATACGTTTTCACAACATCACCCAAGTGACGACGACGTGATCATATTTAAACGGAACGCTGATCTTATAAAAGATTTCAGTTATCTGTTTGGATTGGTCTTGCTTTTATGTCCATCGTCTTTCTCATGTTGAATTGTATATGGTCTATGTAAATTATGTTTTATGAATATGTCCTGAAGATGGTCTATTAGACCGAAACGTCCGACGTTGACATTATTATTAAAACATTATAATTTTTATATTTTTTTTTTTTTTTTTCCATTTTTCTTCATACTGTCGGATTTATATCCATATATTTGCTTATATATATATATATATATATATATATATATATATATATATATATATATATTATAAATTTACTTATTAAAATTATTTTATTATGTTTAACGTTGTTATTTTATTAACAAAAAAGTTATTTAAGCAAATTGTTCTGTTTATGATAAACAGTATTGAATAACATTTACCGGCCTGAAAACCGAGAAATTTTCATTTTTTTTTATTTATTCGTTCTTTGACAGATATTCGAACCTTTCCTATACGGAACCGTCATATATTTATATAACTTTATTTTCAAAATGAATTTATTCTTTTTCATATTGTCAAAATTTACTGCTTATAAACTTTTTGTCCGAAAAGCTTTTTTGTATTTAAAGTAAGGCACGTAAAATATGACGGTTCCGTATAGGATGCAAATTGTCAAAGAACGAATATTTTCTATGAAAAAAATTCAGGCCAGTAAATGTTATTTAATACTGTTTATCATAAACAGAGCATTTGCTTAAATACTTGTATCTATAAAATAACAACGTTAAACATAAAATAAAATGTCTTTAATAAATAAATTGTCGGACCTTGTCCATTTCTTAATATATGACGTCATTTGTTTACATTCGATACGCCAGAGCAGTTATGAATGTACGAGATTCATGGAAAAATGAGTTTATAAGCAGTAAATTCGACCTTGTCTACCGAACGCTTCTTTGTAGCCTTTCAGCGGTAAGGCACGTCAGCATATATGACGGTTCCGTATAGGATGCAGGTTCGAATCCTGTCAAAGAACGAATATTTTCTATGAAAATTTCTCGGACATTCAGGCCGGTAAATGTTATTTAATACTGTTTATCATAAACAGAGCATTTGCTTAAATACTTGTATCTATAAAAAAAGAACGTTAAACATAAAAAATGTCTTTAATAAATATATATATATATATATATTATATAATATATATATCAACGTTTTTTATATCCGTCTATCCCAATATTGCATGAGGCGAGATTGTTGATTATTTTTATTTATCTAATAAACGGCGGAAAATTGAAAATGAATGAAAATTTGAAATTTATAAAAAATAAAGTTTTGGCTGATTAATATTTTTTTAAAATACTAAATTTTATTTTGTCCATATAAATTAGATTGTTTTATTTATAAAATTTTTTTCATTTTATCTAAAATATATAAATATTTTTTTTTTTTTTTAAATTTTTTTTAATTATTTACATAAAAAGAGCCTTTGACCAAACATCTGTAATAATCGATATAAAATTAATTTTATTTTTATAAAAGAAATGTTTTAAAATTCATAGATTAATTTATATATGAATAAATAAAAAATTATTGAATTCATATATTATAAATATATATATATAAATGATTATTTGTCACAGGTCAATATAATTATAACATTGCAATTTGGATTTTATCAAGAATCTCTAAAAAATCTATAAATATATATTTATAAATATATATTCAAACCAGATATAGCATTAATATTTAATGCATATTAATTTATTTAATGTGTAATACAGATTCTGATGTTAAAAAAAAATTATAGCACGACAATTTAAACCAACTTTCCTAGCAATTAATTGTATATAATCATTCCATTTGTATGTCAGTTTAAAATTGTTAACCAAAAAAGGCAAAGATTCACTTTTTTTTTTTTAAAAATTTTAATTTATTCATTTGCTGATGGCAGATGAAAAAGATATTTAAAAGATTTGCAGTTTTTCGTTTTTTAATTGTTAAAATTAACAAATAGATTTCTTTTTTGCTAATTGAATGTCATTTTGAAACCAGGCAACAATTTGAGCTTATTGAACCGATTGGACTTGTCATTTTTATATTCCTAAATAGCTAGCTGGTCATCAGAAAGTTATCGAAATGAAAATAATCATATTGAAATGTCGAAAAGATAATTTTTGCCACCTGAATTAGAAAGAAAGCTGAGGAAAGCCAAAATTTTATAAATAAATATATATAAAGAAAGATTGCCGTTTATTTCTTTAAATATTTTTTTTAGATGAATTTCTATAAATTTTTTTTATGTAGTTATGATTTTTTTAAATATAAAAAAAATAAATTTTCAAAAATTAAAAAAAAAATATTTTAAAAATTATACTGATATATAATGTACACAGGTGTAAATTAGGGTCCATACATTAAAATATATATCAAAATAAATAAGACTTTTTTTTTTTAAAATATATTTAAATATTTTTAAATATTTTGAAATTTTTTTTTTTTTTTTGATATTTATTTATTTTTTTTTGTTTATATTTTATTTTTATATAACGTGGTTCAAATTTTCTTTTTTCAAATAGTTTTTCATTGGCTTTCATTCTTTTTTTTTTTTCTTTCTTTTTTTATTAGATAATTCCTAAATATTTAATTTGTTTCCAAAATTTTGATAAAATAAATATATTTCAAGTTTTTTTTCTAGATATTTATATATTATTTTATTTTTATATTAGATTTAAAATTTCTTTTTTTCTTTTTTTTGAAAAAAAATATAGATTTTCTAAATTAAATCTTTCTTTCTTTCTTTCATAAAACTTTCTTTATTGATTTCAAAATTTGTAATATAATTAATTCTTTCTTTTTTTAAAATTATAATTTCTAAATAACAAAATTTAAACTTAATTTATGTTTTTATCAAACCCAAATTTTTTGAATTTTTTTAATTTTCATTTTCATTAAATTTTTTAAAAGGTTTGAAATATATATATATATATATAAATTTACATACATTCATACATTTATTTTTTAAATTTTGTAAGGATTTTTTTGTTTTTGATAACATTTAGTTAAATTCATCAAATCAAAGTTGGAAATATTCATTTAAAAAAATAAAGTTTTTTTATATCCCAAAAAAAAATTTCCATTTTTTTTTTTTGAACATATATTTTCTTCATAAAATTGCAATCTTTTGAATATAGCTGAACATTACATCCACATTGAGAAAAATAAAAGAAAATTTTTTTTCAATGAAAAAATTTAAATAACGAAGCAATAAAAAATTATTCACAAATTTTATTGACCTCAAAAAATTATGCTTCTTTTTTGCTTTTATCGTCTGGGTATAATTATAAAAATAATAATTCGACAAAAATTTTACGAATTTTTTTCAAATTTTTTTCTTTTAACAAATAAATGTTTCAATCCGCTCTGAATGAAACAAAAAAATTCAAAAAAAAATTTCGAAATAATAATTAAAAAAAAATGAAAAATAAAAGAAAAAGAATCAATTTTTAAAAAACTTTTATTGATCAGAAACAAGATGGATGGAATAATGTGATTTGAATTAAATTGAATAAAATATTTTTCATGATTTTGTCTTTTGTTAGACACGATTTTTATATTCAAAAATTAAATTTTTAAGTCTTAAAAATTTCTTTTTTCGTTGGTCATCATCAAAAGAATAATAAATTTTCCCAATTGTTTTTTTTTTGTTTTATACGTTTCATCAGAATACATGTCATATATATATATATATATATATTTATATATATAGGCTATTTTAATTTTAGGAATCTCATGCAAAATTGAAAGTTTAAATACTAAATGAATCAATATCAAAATTTAGTTGTTTCAACAGTTTGTATAAAACAATAATTATAAATGGAAGATTTGAATAATTTATTACTTTGTTTAGATAACGATAGACATTGCATTTTTAAATGCTATGAATCTTATTTTTGTTTTATTTAATTGCTATTATAATGTAAAATATGCCGTCAAGAAATATTCATCTCTAAGATGTTTAATTTCAATACTAAATATGTTTAAATCTTTGGGGGGAAAAACCAAAAATCATTTAAAAGTGATGATAAAAATATTTTTTTTTTGGAAAACTGAAAATCATTATTCATTTTTTTTCAGATGTTTGAAACTTCATACCAAAATGAGAATATCATTTGTAAATGATTCAAGATATATTAAAAAATCAAAAATTAAAAATTGAACGGTCTTATATTCAAAATCTTAATCATTGGAAGAAGATAACAACATTAAGAAATTGGAAAAAAAAGGTTATAATAATGGTTCAGTCGTTTGTTTCTCCTGAATTTAATATTTTTTTAATTTGCTTATAAGAGAGAAATTTCAACATTTTGTCAATCGATTATATAAATTTTATAGTTCCTTTAAATCCAAACCCAAATTTTATTTCACCAGATATTGTTATGGGACCTTACCCATAATAACATAATGGACTATTCCATACGTAATAGATACTGCGCCTCAAGAGGAAGCAGGGAGTTCAGTCCGAAGTCGGACGACCGGCTGACCGGCTGATCGGTTGAACTCTCTGCCTTCGGGCGGGGAGAAACCGAACGAGGCTACGCCGAAGGGCGGAGTCTCTTTCGGGGAGGTAAACCGACCCTGAACCCGTTTATACGGGTTCAAAAGGGCATATTTTGGATTTTTGGAAGTCGAGCCCACGGGCTCGGAGATCCCACGTTAAACCGGCCTTGTGTGCCACATGATGCCCTCGTGGTGGGGGGGTGACTAAATACTGTTCAGTCTGAAGTCTGGAGTGAAGTCCGTCAGAAGTCTGTCAGGAGTCTGTCAGTCAGTCAGTCAGAGCGAGTCAGTCGTCAGTCGAGTCAGAGGCAGTCCGAAACAGAGTCGCGTTCAGACAATTACTACAAGACATTGGAATAGTGATACTGGTCGAGACTACATTGTTCTCTCTACTAAACCTGATTGTTCATACTAACACTTTTCTACTTCTCTGTATATATTCCTGTTTGTAATATATCTGTGTTATTCCATATCCGTGTTCGAGTTCTTCTTTATTGGTTCTACCTTGGACTATCACCGTGGTACAAGGAACCGGACCATAACAATAAAAAGATCTTTGTTTTGGGGTATATATTTTCATCCACTAGGAGGACTGATAACTAATTTTCTTCATTTTAACGAAATTTTGAAATTCAAATTTCTTTAAAATCAATTAGAATCTTTCGCTAACCTAAATTGAATAATTGTTTAAAGATTGAAACAAATCATAAATTTAACCCTATTTTTTTTTTCCTCATTCTTTTTTTTCTCATTTTGATTTTTACTTTTTCCATTTGCCCTTATCTTTGTTGTTGTTATTACTTATTTTTCATTTTGTATATGTTTTTCTTTTCAGATATCTCTCAGATCTAGTAATTTCCTTTTGGTTTAATCTTCCCTTACATAGTAAATTAAAGCGTTGATTCGTGAATTTGATGACAGAGTAACTGTGAGTTCATGTTTCTTCCAGTTAAATTTACAAAAACTATTGGAAAATGAGGTAATAAATCTATTCTAACTAGATAAATCCTTTAGATATTCAGAAAACGATTGTCACATTTTTTAAACCTCGTAAAATTGAATAAATATAATCATGTTTGTTCAATGAATTTCATCATATCGATTTCTGAAAATGTTTTTGTCAATAAAGGAAACAAACGTTTAAAAAAATAACAAGAAAGATTAAGGAGCTTTTTTTTTAATTTAATCAATGTTAACTCTTAATCCTCAAATTTAATATGAAAAAAATTCGATTTATACACAAGTTCTCTTATATATATTATTACATTAATTATCTATAACTGCATTATTTTGAACAAATTGATATATGAATTTTTCTAATCTGTTAAATATTCTAAATTCAAGAAAAAATTTTGGAATTTTAAAAAATTCTCTTAAAAATTTTTTATATTGTAAAAGATATAAACAAAAAAATATGTATTTAAATTCATCGTCAAAACGATCAAAGCCTCTATTAAATGTTTGTAAGAAATAGGAATCAAGATAAACCTTCCAAAATAATAACAAAATTATTTAGAATTTGAATTTTATTATGGCACCTTTTGAATCTATCATCAAAATTATTACATTTTTATAAAATCTTCCATCCAAATAGGAATCAAGAAAACCTTCTTCCAAAATAGAAAAATATGATCTATTTTTTATTTATGAAAAAGTTTGCTACTTATTTGCCAGTTGTCCATTTTTTTTTGGAATATTGGAACTAAAATACCAAAAACTTCAAATATTTGTATTGGATTGGATATAAAAATATAAATAGAAGATAAATAAATTTTCATTCTTCTTTCCGCTTACTTGGGAAATATTCGAAAACACTCGGAAATTGCTTTTACAAAAATATTTACATAAAAAAATGAATTAATAATCTTAATTCAGACTCATCAGATTTTAATTTAATACGCATATCACCAAAAACAAAAAACAGAAATATTTTTTAACTATCAGTTTTATTTCAAATGATGCCTAAGATCATTGGTTAAACATACCTTCGAATGTTTTAGTACCACAATAAAAGGTTAGAATGGAAGCTTCCATCAGTAATGGAAAAAGTGATAATTATTAGTGGATCTGAGAATCCTATTTTCCTGAAAAAATGTTTTAATCGATCTTATAAATTTCAACTGAAATAAGCATTGACTGTTTAAATCTATAAATAAAAATAATTTTTTACTAACGCCTGGCAGAACTAATAAACCATTTTTAACAGTTTTTTTAACCGTTCTTTCTTTAATCTGATAATTTTGTATTACGTCTTCATGTCTTTCACGAGCAAATTAATAAATTGAATTTTTTCCGATCTATGGCTTTTCCAAAAAATTTTCTAATTTCTCCTTTAAACCATCTATTTTCAGGGTTTAGATTTTCTCAAAAAATCTTTTTGTTAGAAAACTTCGTTTCTGAAAACGTAAACAAAACAAATGTATTCTCTATGATGCCAAATATCTATATTTACGATTCGGATGAAAATATATATATTGCCCTAAAAATGGGCGCTACAGATTCGAACGATGCCGAAAATCTATATTTTCTATAGTTTTTTAAATGTAACATATTTTTGAAAACCATTGAACGATTTTGATATCTACGATTCAAAATTCCGAAAAAAAAAAAAGTATTTATATCTATGCTTATGTTGATTTTAAAAAATATTTGATACATTCAATATAAAAATAAATTTGGAAATAAAAAAGTAGAAATCATTTCCTGTCGTATATTGATATGTCAAGGTATTTAAAATGGTACACGATCTGTCACGCAAATTTTTCTATACAGGCATCATCTTCTCAAACGATCTATCACTGATATTTACTATCAGGCATAAATCCTCTGGTGAAATATCTATCATTGCTTCATTTTTACTATCATACATAAATAGTCTCTGGTTTTAGACGATCTATCACAATTCATTTTCATCAGGCATTGATTGGGGTGGTAAAATCGATTCAACGTTAAAACAAAAATATATTACTAACTGATTAACTAAAAATCCCAGTATTTCAGGTCACCATTCTCTATTGGTCCTTTCTCTCCCTTTTTAATCAATTTGACGGGGATAGTTTTAAATCAAAGACAGATTGACGAGGTGACCTTGAAACGAATTTTTTTTTCTGTGGACAACTGCGCGACAAAGAAAGAGAAAAGGTCTTGGTTAGAAGTTTGTTCCCTCCGGTTCAAAGATTTATAGTTTCAAGACATTTAGATTTTATAACCTGGTTGTATCCTGTGTCTATATACTGAAGTGTCTGTCAACAATGAAGTCAGAACCTTATCAAAATCAAAAAAATAATCATGTCCTAAAAAACCTGCCGACGTTTTTGTCGTTGAAAATAATCTTTTTTGAGCATCTCTAGATGTAGATTTTTTTTTATGTTTTTATTATTTTCCACTGTTGGGGTGAAATGTTTTGGTCAATTCAGCCTGGTCCTTTCTTTTCGACCTTATTGCCAAATGTTAATTACAGGAGTTGAATTTTATATTTACAAACTTTATTTTTGTGATATATAATGGAATAGAAATTCCCTTTATCATGAAATATATTATATTTATATATGCCGGACTGAAAAGTTCGTTATATAATGTTATTTATTTTAATTTGATAATCATTATCTTTATGTATATAATAGAATTATTTGAAGAAAATAGGAATTGTAGGAAGATCCGTAATCCCTAATAGACACATTTTCATTCTACATATATATTTTCTGTGTTGGCCATCAATGAAAATTTAACGGTTTTATATATATCAACTCGTATATAAAATATAAAAAAAATATATATATATATACAGGGGTCCATAAAGTTCGTGTGCACTTTAAAAACATTATAACTTTATTTGAATTTGCGATAAAAATAATTTGTAAAAAGGATTAGAAAGAATGAAATCTATATATTTTTTAAGGCCTTATTGAAATATTATTTAAGTTTTCACATATCCTCCATCATTAGCAATACAAAATGGTAATACGATTTTGTAGTTCACGGAAAAAATTTGCCAACTGATTTACAGTAATGCCTGAAATCACATTAGTTATTTTAGCTATACTTAAAACTAGGTACATTAAACTTTTCCCAACGTTTTTTTAATGATTATTTCTATCGCAAAAAATTTAAATATAGTTATAAATTTTTTAAAAATTTAATAAATCTTTTTGTGGACACCTATAAAATCAAATAGTGTGGATATGGCCGTAAATATAAAATCACTTGAATTTTATGTTTATATCTATGAATGCTTTTATTCATATAATTTATTAATATACACTGAACATATAATGGTAGTCATATATATCTGATACTGCTTTCAAAAGCAAGTCTTCCATTAATCGAAGCAATGGTCATGCTTCGGTGGGTTGAACATATAGTCCGTCAAGGTGATGAACGTATTTCCAAGAAAATATTTCAACAGGTGAAATTTTATGTTGATTTTTTGCAACAGAATAAATTTAAATAAACGCTATAAGTACTGAATAAAAGATGGATTGAAGAATAAATGTATTTCTCATGAAAACTGAAAAAGAGAAGCTAAGGATAAAAGACTGTGGAGAGGTAAAAATGGAATAGAAACAAGACAAGTTGCAGTGAAAGCTTGTAATCAATATTTTTTTTTTTTGCAAAATTTATATATATGTGATCACATGACAATACCCAGAATATTAATAAAATTCTAGCCAGAATATGATAAGAATATCAAAAGCTAAACGCAAAATCTAAATTTTCAATGAAAATGTCGGATATCTCTGTCATATTTTAAAAATACATCAATTGATGGCACCCAACCAGTAATTATATTGGATAACAACAATTCACAAGGTAATTGTATTTCTTCCATCTGTCAACGTATATATAAATCACTTTCAGTATTTGTCAGAATTCAGCTCTTATTTTTAAACATATATATGTAATTCTCTACTTTTGCATTCATACATACATGCATACATACACACACATTTGCTTATGTGTATATTTATACACATACACACATATATATAAATTATAGATATATAGATATATAATTTAGAATTATATAAATTATATATATATATATATATATATATATATATATATATATATATATATATAGATATGAGAGAGAGAGAGAGATGGATAGATACAGATAGAGAGTGTTTATGAACAGAATAAGATATATAATCAGATAGATATGAACATAATAAAATCACTAGATATCAACAAACTGGGATAGATAGATAGATATAAATAGAGATAGATACAGAGATATGAATAATCTGAGAATGATGAATATATAGATAGATACATATGAAAAGAAAGATATAAATATTAATAGACTGAAATGCATAAATAGATAGATATGAACAAACTGAGAGAAATAAGATAAGGATACTTTCATGGGATGTGACCAAATGTGTTTTCTTTTAGGTAGATAGATAAATAGATAGATAAATAGATAAATAGATAGATAGATAGATAGATAAATAGATAGATAGATAGATAGATAGATAGATAGATAGATAGATAAATAGATAGATAGATAGATAAATAGATAGATAGATAGATAGATAGATAGATAGATAGATAGATAGATAGATAGATAGATAAATAGATAGATAGATAATAAATAGATAGATAAATAGATAGATGAGATAGATAGATAGATAGAATTTGATAGATAGAAAATAGTAGATAAATAAATAATGAAAAATAGATAGATAAATGAGATGGATAAATAGATAGATAAATAGATAAATAGATAGATAAATAGATAGATAAATAGATAGATAAATAGATAGATAAATAGATAGATAAATAGATAGCTAGATAGGTAAGCTGATCAATGGCACGCAACAAAAAGCAATGCCATGGAACATCCTGATAAATGCAAATAAACTAGTTGTAAATATTTTCTTATTATTTTGGTTCAGTGTTTTTGATGAACGGTTATCCAAACAGATCACTTTACTATCAAATATTAATTAAAAATATCTTCAAATTGAAGACGTTTTTATTTAAATTGAACATATGATTTTAAATTGAAGATATTATTTTTGATTAATTTGAAGATATTATTTTTATTTAAATTGAAAATATTATTTTATTTAAATTGAAGATATTATTTTTCTTAAATTGAAGATATTATTTTTGATTAATTTGAAGACATTATTTTTATTTAAATTGAAGATATTATTTAAATTGAAGATATTATTTTTCCCCTCCTCCTATCCCTATAAATAAAGTTAACAAGTTTTTTTTCCTTTTTGAAAATTAAGTTTTGTTTTCGTTTAATCTAGAGGTAAAAATTACATTCCAGTTCTTAAATTGTTACTCAATTCATTTAATAAATGTAGATTATTTTGTCTTAATCATTTCACTCCAAGCAAGGCAATAAAGCCACTAAGACACAATGGGGTTACTGAGTGTGAGAAAGAAAACATTATTAAGGAGAGGGAGCAATAAAAGAACAGGAATTAAGAAGATAACGATGGAAATTGCATTTAAATTTTTGAAGATCAAGTTGACTGGAAAGTAAGAAGCTGGAAGAGAGTTCCACAAGCGAGAGGTGCGAGATGAGAAACTGTTAGCATTGAAATTATGGTTACATCTTGCCAATTCAACTGTAAAATGATGAGACCTAGCTGCCAATCTAGTACTGAACTGAAATTCATACCATAGAGGAAAGTAATATTTATTTTGAAAAAATACAAAAATGTGGCCCAAGGCCAAAAGGAAAGGGATGGTTGGTCTTCAGTTTGCCTTATCTTAAACTTAGCTAGCCACGATTACTGACCCAAACATACCAAAACAACACATTCTTACTTACCATCTTTGCTACAGTCACCATAATACCTCAAAGTCTCTATGTTGTCCTAACTTGTTCACATATGTACAATTTCTCTGTGGCGGTAAGGAATAAAAATAACAATATTTAAAAATGAAACCCCAATGAATATTTACAATGGATACAATCTATAAACAAAATAGTGTTAATAATATAAAACACACCACAACTCTTAATTATGGCAGGAAAATCAATTAACAGACAGAAATTAATGCGGGCCTAGGTAATTAGCAACATTCATTTGACCAAACACTCACTTAAACACAAACTGATCCAAACACAAAAACAAATACGAAATACACACTCAAAAAAAAAGAAAAAAAGAAGCGCTACCAGAACACTGACATCTCTGTCACCTAATGGATGAGGGGAAGGGAAATTAAACTAAAGAAAGTGGGAACAGAAATAAAAGAGGCTAATGAGCATACATCGTCAAGCTGAGGCAACTTATGGAAGAAACATAAGGATAAAACCCTAAACCCAAACTTCTCTATTCTGAATTACCAATAAAGTGATGGCTGACCGGTATCAATATGCCACTCCAAGTCAGTTCTTTTCACTCAACATAGACGCGCAAGACTTATCCACCAAATTCTGATGGAGGGAGTCGTCTCCTCTCCGTTCTAATCTTGAGCTGATGTTTACAGTACATAATCAGCTGGGAAGAGCTAAACTTCTCGTCCTTATAGAATTTCTTCTGTCGCATCGTCCATATCATGACCCTCATTACGATTATCATGCAAAAGAACACATATTACTCAGGCATAATCAACGGCGGTACCACACATTGCTACAAACAGAACTGGCCTCGTGGGACAAAGAACTTTCTGTGTAGCATGCGAACCATAATATCTTCAATAAAACTTTGACAATGGGACTACGATCCTGCAGTGGAAAGATAGGTGTAAATATTTTTCTTTTTCGTCAATATTATTTTTTACCACAGCGAATGAAGTTTGAAGATTTTTTCAAAGCTCGTCGAAAAAAGTCTTTTGCCGACTCAGAGTGCCTTTCATATCACCAGCCAGTTGAGTGATGTCTCATCATTAGTGAGACATTTCAACCCCAGGCGTCCAAGGCTATATGGAGCGAGCTTCCTCTTCAGCAGATTGTGCTCGACTAATAGATCATCTTGAATAGAACTCCCTAAATAAAACGTGATATAATGCCTTATGGAACAAAGCTCGGAGTGGCCATTCGTCGCCCATAAGATGTGCTTGAGAGCAATCCGACATTCACGATAAAAGGAGCACTCACCTCGGCGTAAACGGCGACCTCCTTCTCACATGAGTACACATTTCTCAAGCATGGGAAGTTCTTACGGCGTCTTTCTTCCAGAATTCGTCCTCACCATCCAATTGCTGACATTCGATATAGGAACGTAATGCGAAGCGTATATTGACAAATCTCAACGATAGGCATAACCAGACCGACTTCAGAAGGGTGGAGGTAACAGATCTTCCGAGGTACCTTGGAGTCCACACAAGGAGAACAAAACTTTAACTAAAACCATTGTGATATACTGTAGTGGAAGTACGGATAGTTGATAAAGGAGAATCTGGTAGATATGTGAGGCGCATACTTCCGCCCTCCCCTGCGACCTTGGTCTTCTCCCGAACTTTCGACTAATTCATTTCCAAGAGATCAGGAATTAACAGACGCCGAATATCTTGACTGGAAAATACCGTTCAATCGCAAACCAACTTATCGTGGTTGATTTTGACCCCTGACATAGTCTCGTACCCCCGGATTTCTTCATAAATTTCGGTTCTGCTCGACACAAGAAACCAAACGTCATCAACATAGGCAGAGTACCTCGCCGAGGTGATAGCACCAGGTAGGAGAATTCGGCATAGGATCGGAGTCGTCTTTAACTTGCGAAGGATTGGTTCCAACTCAAGAACGTACATCAAGGGCGAAAGTGGACAACCTTGACGAATGGAGCGAGACAATACGAGTGGCTCCAACCGAACCCCATTCATTTCCACCTGAACACAGGGGGACGCATACAGAAGTTGGATCCAGGTGCGAAAATACGGCTGAAAACCAGCGGCAGAAAAGAAAATCCTCCATACGGTTACCCCTATCGAAGGCCTTGGACTGATCTTAATTGATCAACGTGGCTTCATTGTCGACTTGCTCGATGATCAAGCGTACCAAATGAATAGTCCTGCCCTACACAGCACAAGTCTGTTCGGAGCCAATCAGACTAGAGAGGGCAGCCTGAAAACGGTTGTCTAAGATTTTGGCTAAAATCTTTAACTCTGTATTTAACATTGTTAAAGGCCGAAAGTTACTCATCCCATCTCCACCGTACTCATTCTTGCGTAGCAAATTGATCACACTCCTTAGTGAAGCGTTGAGGAACAGACCGCTGCTTCAATCAACTGTTGAAAATCAATTCCAGTAGGGGAACAAGAACAGGTGACTGCCTCAAGAAAATTTCGTAAGAAAGACGATCTAATCCCGAAGTTTTATCCAGGCCAACTGGCCTCAACGTTTTCCAGATTTCCGATTCTGTAATGGCAACCAGCCGCTTCATCCGCCTAGTTGGCGGGTAAAGTCGGCTAAAAAGGCGTTGAACTGAACAGTCACGAAAATTAGTCACGAAAGGCCTCACATATACCCGCATTTGTTGCCACGCTCCACTTACCCAGCAATGTGACGCATGCTATATATATATATATATATATATATATATATATATACATGTGTGTGTGTGTGTCTATTGGGTACGCTTCTAACTTTCTCTGCACACAATTCAGCGGCTATATTTGTCGCATCGGAAGACATTTTTTTTAAACCTAGCTCGAAATTCTCTTCTTACCAACTCTGGCCTGGCTAAGGCTATTTCCTCACTATCAGCAGATTTAATTACCTGATATACTTTATTCACACAAGCCGTTTGCGCTGCCAATCTAAATTGAGTAGACGACAATAATCAGCAACAAACGACCTAATTTGGGATTTTAATTTATCCCACCACATATTCTGTTATATTCCGTGCTAATAGGAATATATACCTGAAAAACAAGGTGTATAAAATAAGTAAAGGTTTATTGTAAAAAACCAGTACAATAAGAATAAAGGTAACAGTTATGCACAAGGTCGTTACAAGTCAATCCAGTAGTGAGTGCTACTTTCGGAAGGTCGGTAGTTCTCGCGTAAGTCTGAGTCGTACTCAACAGATCCCAGCTAGTCAGTATTTACTAGCCCTTTACCCTCCCACGAAGGTAGATGTAGCAGAGAGTTTCACAGTACAGACGAAAAAGATTTCAGTTAGGATACTTGCCAACCGCCCCACGCGGTCAGATGTGACACAAGGCTGAATTTAACGTGGGTTATCCGAGCCCGTAGGCTCGGCCAAAAAATCCACGTAGAACTCGCATAAACGGGATCGGGTTGGTCAACCTTCCCGAACAGGACTCTGCCCTTCAGCGGAGCCTCGTCCGGGTTCCTCTCTGCAGAGAGTTCGACCGTTTAGCCGAAAAGATTTCGGGTAGTCGGTATTTACTATCCCCCTCACGAGGGTGCATGTGGCACAAGGCCGGTTTCACGTGGGTTCTCAGAGTCCGTAGGCTCGGCCAAAAATATTACCTTTTGGACCCGTATAAATCGCTTCAAGGGCAATCCACCTTCCCAAACGAGACTCTGCCCTTCGGCGGAGCGACGTCCGAGTTCCTCTCTGCTCAGAGGCAGAGAGTTCGACCGTCTAGCCGAAAAGATTTCAGGTAGTCTCTGTAGTCCGTTGACTTATAGATATTTATAGGTAGTTACTACCTATAGTGTAATCACTCATGGGGGTGACAGGTTATTCCGTTACATAACATTCCCAACCACAGCTCCCGTCAATTCCTGCTGTAGCATTAGTAGCAGCTGTTCCTTAACCCTAGCCCTAACCCTGTTCCTGGAAATCTCGCTCACTAAACAATGACGCGTTCAATTTTCAGTAGCCAGCCTTTTTACCATTTTATATATCTTTATCATTTTACACGAACCCTGGCGAGCCCATGATCTGTGTAAACTATCTAATAAAACTTGGACAATCTAAGAGCCCTACATCGATTCTATTAGCTAGGACTCGGTTTAAGTAAATAGAACGCACCACCGAGATCCTTCTTGACATGATAAAACTAGTCGATAAAACCCCGAAATGGTTTTCACATACGGGATGTTAGTACCAGATATTTCACCTATACGATCTATATCGAGGTCAAGTATGACATTCCAATAACCTGCTAAATCTCCCCGATGAGATGTTTTCAAAAAGGGTTCAATTTGCCGAAACAAATCAGGTCGTTCAGCGTGGTCATTAGGCGCATAAATTCCAATGAGACTTATCCTTTATGATAACATCCAGCTCGAAAAGCCTGCTTGCCGGATCCCCGAAGACAAGAGCACATGCCCCATTCGAAGACTTGCTCACTAGCCAGGAAACACTTCCCGAACGCCTACCAAAACATGCTGAATGGAGGACAAACCACTTAGACAATGTATTCAAGTTCGCAAGTTGAAAACCGGGTCTCCTATACACAACGTACATTCACCCTGAGACACTGAAGATCGCGAATGAACTTCACCTTCGATGCCTCAACCTCAGGCCCCGGGCATTCACACAAGCCAATCAGAAAAAAAACATGATCAATCTGATTAGGGTTGGGAATCTGCATCGAACATGGCCGGGCAGAGGATCACGACGGCCTGTACCATTGAGCTTTGGTCTATCACCATCAAGAGACAAGCCACAAATGTTCCAAGGGAACGTTAATTTTAAAGCTCTATAAATGTAGGGATGTACAAAAAGCAGGAGCCTCCTAACAAAATTGGTTAAGTTTTCTCACATTATCGACGTCAAAAATGTGGAAAAGTGGAAAGGTATCATTTGTCTCTTGCATCCTTTCCAAAACGTTCAGCACACGTCTTCCCCGGTGTTGAGAGTTGGTTTTCATTTTATCTTTTCTTAAGACTTATTTGACTTGGTAGTTGGGCTGCGTTGTCGATTTTCATTTTTCTTGGGTAAGTTCATATGTGTATGTGAGAGGGATGGATTGGAAGTCGATACTGGTGTGCTCATTGAGGATGGACATTTTCGTTGGTCATGAAGAGTGAGTCCACAGTTTGTCTTCTTTCAATTGGTCGAGATTTTCACATTTATTTTTTGCTTTTATGGATTCCTTCAATTGTTTGAGTTTTCCACATTTCTTAAAAGCTCCGTTCATATTTGAGTTGTTGTTGTGTAATAATTTCGTTGTAACCGAATAGAGCAACGCCGTCGCTATATCAACGGAAGTAGTGGTTTTGGTGAATTATGGCCGCAGCACATTCACCGGTTGGCTGTTTGGTTTTTGTTGGAACTTCTTGTGGGGAATAAATCTATACATTCCAGCAAGGATCCAATCAGTGACAAAAGCAGCGGTTTTGGGGTCAACATGCTTTAAGAAGGTTGTGAGGGGAGCTTCCGTTATGTGGGATCGAAACCTATCCCAGACTACGTTGGCATAGCGAAAGATCTTTCTATGGAAACGGATGCCTTACGATTGGTTGGTTGGTTGTTTTGTTTTATGGCATATCAACCTTAGTGGGTTATTTAATGCCAACAAAATTTTGAAATAGATTCATAGCGATAGTTTCGTAAAAATGGTGTGAATGTATACATATATATTTGAACCATTTTTCAATTACTCATATTTCTGAGTACAATCCAACTTCACTTAGGAAATATATAATCATCGATGAGTATATTTTCGTAAAAAGTGTTTTTAAATTACTCATTTGGTAATATTTCGTTCACACTAGAACAAAATCTACACACTAACAGTATACGTTTCACTGTAAATTTCTCTTGGCATGTTGTGTATATTGGGGATTCTGTGTCCTCTAGTATATAATGGTAGGTGATGTAGGTATGGCCTATATAAAGGCGGGTCAGCACGTAAATTTCTCTTGGCATGTACTGTATATTGGAGATTCTGTGCCCTCTAGTAAATAATGGTAGGTGATGTAGGTGTTGCCTATATAAAGGCGGGTCAGCACGTAAATTTCTCTTGGCATGTAGTGTATATTGGGGATTCTGTGTCCTCTAGTAAATAATGGTAGGTGATGTAGGTATGGCCTATATAAAGGCGGGTCAGCACGTAAATTTCTCT
The DNA here is from genome assembly GCA_903632075.3 of Acanthosepion pharaonis. Classification (NCBI taxonomy): domain Eukaryota; kingdom Metazoa; phylum Mollusca; class Cephalopoda; order Sepiida; family Sepiidae; genus Acanthosepion; species Acanthosepion pharaonis. Next base: position 409,290 of record CAHIKZ030002282.1, on the reverse strand, counting down.
TGGCATGTAGTGTATATTGGGGATTCTGTGTCCTCTAGTAAATAATGGTAGGTGGTAGGTATGGGCTATATAAAGGCGGGTCAAATGTCAATTTCTCTTGGCATGTGTAGTGTGTATATTGAGTGATTCTGGTGTGGGCTATAGTAAATAATGTAATTTCTCTTGATGTAGTGGTTATGGGCTATAAATAAAGTAGGCGGGTCAGCACGTCAAATTTTTCTCTTGGCATGTAGTGCATATTGGGGATTCTGTGCCCTCTAGTAAATAATGGTAGGTGATGTAGGTGTGGCCTATATAAAGGCGGGTCAGCACGTAAATTTCTCTTGGCATGTAGTGCATATTGGGGATTCTGTGCCCTCTAGTAAATAATGGTAGGTGATGTAGGTGTGGCCTATATAAATTTGGCAAAACAGCACGTCAATTTCTCTTGGCATGTAGTGCATATTGGTCAGGATTCTGGATGTCTATTAGTAAATAATGGTAGGTGATGTAGGTGTGGGCTATATGAAGGCGGGTCAGCACGTAAATTTCTCTGGCATAGTGCATATTGATTCTGTGCCCTCTATTAAATAATGGTAAGGCTATATGAAGGCGGGTCAGCACGTAAATTTCTCTTGGCATGTAGTGTATATTGGGGATTCTGTGCCCTCTAGTAAATAATGGTAGGTGATGTGACCTGGCCTATATGAAAGGGTCAGCACGTAAATTTCTCTTGGCATGTAGTGCATATTGGGGATTCTGTGGCCCTCTAGTAAAATGGTAGGTGATGGTAGGTGATGTAGTGTGGGGATATATGTTAGGTAGGTGTGTAGGCGGGTCAGCACGTAAATTTCTCTTGGCATGTAGTGCATATTGATTCTGTGCCCTCTAGTAAATAATGGTAGGTGATGTAGGTGTGGGGTATATGAAGGCGGGTCAGCACGTAAATTTCTCTGGCATGTAGTGCATATTGGGATTCTGTGCATAATAAATTATGGTATGGCCTATGTAATATTTGAAGGCGGGTCAGCACGTAAATTTCTCTTAGCATGTAGTATATATTGGAGTTCTCTAGTAAATAATGTTAGTGATGTAGGTGTGGGCTATATATAAAATTTCTCTTGCATGTAGTGTATATTGGGGATTCGTAAATGGTCTCTTGGCATGTAGTGTCATATTGGGGATTTGGCATGTAGCCATATCTAGTAAATAATGGTAGGTGATGTAGGTGTGGGCTATATGAAGGCGGGTCAGCACGTAAATTTCTCTTGGCATGTAGTGCATATTGGGGATTCTGTGCCCTCTAGTAAATAATGGTAGGTGATGTTGGTATGTGTGCTATATAAAGGGATCAGGTCAATTTCTCTTGGCATGTAAATTTTCTCTCTGTTATGTAGGTGATATTGGGCTATTGAAGGCGGGTCTATGCCCTCTAGTAAATTCTGTGCCCTATAAATAATGTAGGTGATGTAGGTGTGGGCTATATGAAGGCGGGTCAGCACGTAAATTTCTCTTGGCATGTAGTGCATATTGGGGATTCTGTGTGGCCTCTATGTAAATAATGGTAGGTGTAGGTGTGGGCTATATAAAGGCGGGTCAGCACGTAAATTTCTCTTGGCATGTAGTGCATATTGGGGATTCTGTGCCCTCTAGTAAATATTGGTAGGTGATGTAGGTGTGGCCTATATAAAAGCGTGTCAGCGCGTAAATTTCTCTTGGCATGTAGTGTATATTGGGGATTTTGTGCCCTCTAGTAAATAATGGTAGGTGATGTAGGTGTGGCCTATATAAAGGCGGGTCAGCACGTAAATTTCTCTTGGCATGTAGTGCATATTGGGGATTCTGTGCCTCTAGTAAATAATGGTAGGTGATGTAGGTGTGGGCTATATGAAGGCGGGTCAGCACGTAAATTTCTCTTGGCATGTAGTGCATATTGGGGATTCTGTGCCCTCTAGTAAAATCTGTGCCCTCTATGGTAGGTGATGTAGGTGTGGGCTATATGAAGGCGGGTCAGCACGTAATTTCTCTTGGCATGTAGTGCATATTGGGATTCTGTGCCCTCTAGTAAATAATGGTAGGTGATGTAGATATACACTACATGGTCTATATGAAGGCGGGTCAGCACGTAAATTTCTCTTGGCATGTAGTGTATATTAATGGTAGGTGATGGCGGTAATGGGCTGTGTGAAAGCCAGCAGTAAATAATAGAATTGGCATGTAGTGCATATTGGATGTGCCCTCTCTAGTGTAATAATGGTAGGTGGTGGGTTTGGGCTATATAAAAGAATGCGGGGAGACTCAGCACGTAAATTTCTCTTGGCATGTAGTGCATATTGGGGATTCTGTGTCCTCTAGTATATAATGGTAGGTGATGTAGGTATGGAAGAGTGCTATATAAAGGACGGGTCAATTGACGTAAATTTCTCTTGGCATGTAGTGCATATTGGGGATTCTGTGCCCTCTAGTAAATAATGGTAGGTGATGTAGGTATGGCCTATATAAAGGCTGTCCTTCATCTCAGCACGTAAATTTCTCTTGGCATGTAGTGTATATTGGAACCATTCTGTGCCCTCTAGTAAATAATGGTAGGTGATGTAGGTGTGTCAGCTATATAAAGGCAGGTCAGCACGTAAATTTCTCTTGGCATGTAGTGCATATTGAATGGATTCTGTGCCCTCTAGTAAATAATGGTAAGTGATGTGAAATGTGTGCTATATGAAGGCAATTCAGCACGTAAATTTCTCTTGGCATGTAGTGCATATTGGGGATTCTGTGGGCCTACTAAGAAGAGTAGGTGATGTGGAGACTTGCTGTCATGGATTCTGTGGGTCACCAATTAAATTTGGGAACATTCAATGAGTTGAAACCATGTAGTGCATATTGGGATTCTGTGCCCTCTAGTAAATAATGGTAGTGTGGGTGATGTAGGAATCTCAAATGTCAGGCACCCACTCTTGGCAATGGTGCATATTGGGGATTCTTATGAACTCTAGTAAATAATAATGTGGTGTGGAATATTGAAGGCAGGTGGGAACGTAAATTTCTCTTGGTGATCCAGACCATTATTGAAAACAGCTAGAATACTAAGAAGAATGCTGGAGTTTGAGGAGACTTGCTGTCACTTGTAATCTCCAGTGTAAGGCACCAATTAAATAATGGTAGGAACATAGGTGTGAGTTGGAACCATCCACGTGATTCTCTTGGCATTAAGAAAAATTCTGCTAGAATACCAAGAAGATGTGGTGAGTACCTTGAATATTGAAGACTTGATGATGCACGTCAAATTTCTTCATGTGGTGCATATTAAGGATTCTGTGCAATCTAGTAAAACTAATGGTGAGAACATTCAATGAGTTGGAACCATCCAGGCATTTTCTGGCATTATTGAAAAACACTGTGCCCTCCAAGTAGAATACTAATGAAGAGTGCTAAATGGCGGAATTGAGGTGATGTAGGTAGTGCTAAGTCACTTGAGGCTCAGGCTATGAATATCAAGGCAATTTCTACTTGGCATGGTGAGAACATTCAATGAGTTGAAACCATCCAGATGATGGCATTATTGAAAATAGCTAGAATACTAAGAAATGGTGAGAACATATTGTGAAACCATCTGGAGTCTATAAATAATGAGGAGATGTTGTTGTGTCACTTAATCTCCAGTGTAAGGCACCAATTACTAATGGTGAGAACATTGGGGATTCTTAGGAACCATCCAGATGATGGCATTATTGAAAACAGCTAGAATACTAAGAAGAATGCTGGAGTATTGAGGATGCTGTCACTCTATTGGCACCAATTACTAATGGTGGGAACATTCAATGAGTTGGAACCATCCAGATGATGGCATTCTGTGAAAACAGTAAATAATGGTGAAGAACATATTGAATGGCTTGTCTGTCACGTAATTTCAGATGGCATGTAGGCATTATTAATGGTGTGAACATTCAAAATTGGAACCATCCAGATGATGGCATTATTGAAACAGCTATGATACTAAGAAGAGTGCTGGTTCTCTTGGCATGTCATAATCTCAATGTAAGGCACCAATTACTAATGGTGGGAACATTCAATGAGTTGGAACCATCCAGATGATGGCATTATTGAAAACAGCTAGAATACTAAGAAGAATGCTGAGTATTGAGGAGATTGCTGTCACTTAATCTCAGTGAAATGGCAACATTCAATTGACCATAATGGTGAAAACATTCAATGAGTTGGAAACCATCCAGATGATGGCATTACTTGAAAACAGCTAGAATACTAAGAAGAGTGCTAAGAAGAGTATTGAGGAGACTTGCTGTCACTTAATCTCCAGTGTAAGGCACCAATTACTAATGGTGGGAATATTCAATGAGTTGAAACCATCCAGATGATGGCATTATTGAAAACAGCTAGAATACTAAGAAGAATGCTGGAGTATTGAGGAGACTTGCTGTCACTTAATCTCCAATGTAAGGCACCAATTACTAATGGTGAGAACATACAATGAGTTGGAACCATCCAGATGATGGCATTATTGAAAACAGCTAGAATACTAAGAAGAGTGTGGGAGTATTGAGGAGACTTGCTGTCACTTAATCTCCAGTGTAAGGCACCAATTACTAATGGTGAGAACATTCAATGAGTTGGAACCATCCAGATGATGGCATTATTGAAAACAGCTAGAATACTAAGAAGAGTGCTGGAGTATTGAGGAGACTTGCTGTCACTTAATCTCCAGTGTAAGGCACCAATTACTAATGGTGGGAACATTCAATGAGTTGAAACCATCCAGATGATGGCATTATTGAAAACAGCTAGAATACTAAGAAGAATGCTGGAGTATTGAGGAGACTTGCTGTCACTTAATCTCAAGTGTAAGGCACCAATTACTAATGGTGGGAACATTCAATGAGTTGGAACCATCCAGATGATGGCATTATTGAAAACAGCTAGAATACTAAGAAGAATGCTGGAGTATTGAGGAGACTTGCTGTCACTTAATCTCCAATGTAAGGCACCAATTACTAATGGTGAGAAATATTCAATGAGTTGAAACCATCCAGATGATGGCATTATTGAAAAACAGCTAGAATACTAAGAAGAATGCTGGAGTATTGAGGAGACTTGCTGTCACTTAATTCCAATGTAAGGCACCAATTACTAATGGTGAGAACATACAATGAGTTGGAACCATCCAGATGATGGCATTATTGAAAACAGCTAGAATACTAAGAAGAATGCATTGAGGAGGAAAGGACCACTTGGTGAGAACATACACTTGGAACCATCCAATCTTATTGAAACAGCTAGAATACTAAGAAGATAGTAAGTGGTAAGGGCACCAATTACTAATGGTGGGAAATATTCAATGAGTTGAAACCATCCAGATGATGGCATTATTGAAAACAGCTAGAATACTAAGAAGAGTGCCGGAGTATTGAGGAGACTTGCTGTCACTTAATCTCCAGTGTAAGGCACCAATTACTAATGGTGAGGAACATTCAATGAGTTGAAACCATCCAGATGATGGCATTATTGAAAACAGCTAGAATACTAAGAAGAATGCTGGAGTATTGAGGAGACTTGCTGTCACTTAATCTCAAATGTAAGGCAATTACTAATGGTGAGAACCAATTACTAATGGTGGCATTATTGAACATTCAATGAGTTGAAACCATCCAGATGATGGCATTATTGAAAACAGCTAGAATACTAAGAAGAGTGCTGGAGTATTGAGGAGACTTGCTGTCACTTAATCTCTCAAGTGTAAGGCATTCAATTACTAATGGGCGAGAACATTCAATGAGTTGTAAACCATCCAGATGATGGCATTATTGAAAACAGCTAGAATACTAAGAAGAATGCTGAGTATTGAGGAGACTTGCTGTCACTTAATCTCCAATGTAAGGCACCAATTACTAATGGTGAGAACATTCAATGAGTTGAAACCATCCAGATGATGGCATTATTGAAAACAGCTAGAATACTAAGAAGAGTGCTGGAGTATTGAGGAGACTTGCTGTCACTTAATCTCCAGTGTAATCACCAATTACTAATGGTGGGAACATTCATTTGGAACCATCCAGATAATGGCATTATTAAAAAAACAGCTAGAACATGTCAATTGAGGAGACGTGGAACCATCCAGGTGAGAACATGAATGAGTTGGAACCATCAGATATTGGAAAACAGCTAGAATACTAAGAAGAGTGCTGGAGTATTGAGGAGACTTGCTGTCACTTAATCTCCAATGTAAGGCATCAATTACTAATGGTGAGAACATACAATGAGTTGGAACCATCCAGATGATGGCATTATTGAAAACAGCTAGAATACTAAGAAGAGTGCTGGAGTATTGAGGAGACTTGCTGTCACTTAATCTCCAGTGTAAGGCACCAATTACTAATGGTGGGAACATTCAATGAGTTGGAACCATCCAGATGATGGCATTATTGAAAACAGCTAGAATACTAAGAAGAATGCTGAGTATTGAGGAGACTTGCTGTCAGAATCTCAGTGCACCAATTATGGTGAGAACATACAATGAGTTGAAACCATCCAGATGTTGGCATTATTGAAAACAGCTAGAATACTTGAGGAGACTTGCTGTCACTTAATCTCCAGTGTAAGGCACCAATTACTAATGGTGGGAACATTCAATGAGTTGAAACCATCCAGATGATGGCATTATTGAAAACAGCTAGAATACTAAGAAGAATGCTGGAGTATTGAGGAGACTTGCTGTCACTTAATCTCCAATGTAAGGCATCAATTACTAATGGTGAGAACATACAATGAGTTGGAACCATCCAGATGATGGCATTATTGAAAACAGCTAGAATACTAAGAAGAATGCTGGAGTATTGAGGAGACTTGCTGTCACTTAATCTCCAATGTAAGGCACCAATTACTAATGGTGAGAACATACAATGAGTTGGAAACCATCCAGATGATGGCATTATTGAAAACAGCTAGTTAAGAAGAGTCCTGGGTATTGATGGAGATTGCTGTCAACTCCAGTGTAAGGCACCAATTACTAATGGTGGGAATGAGTTGGAAACCATCCAGATGATGGCATTGAAAACAGCTAGAATACTAGAAGAATGCTGGAGTATTGAGGAGACTTGTGTCACTTAATCTCCAGTGTAAGGCACCAATTCAATTACTAATGTTGTGAGAACATTCAATGGTGGGAATATTCGTGAGTTGAAACCATCCAGATGATGGCATTATTGAAATTCAATGAGTTGAAACCAATACTAAGAAGAAGAATGCCGGAGTATTGAGGAGACTTGCTGTCACTTAATCTCCAGTGTAAGGCACCAATTACTAATGGTGGGAACATTCAATGAGTTGAAACCATCCAGATGATGGCATTATTGAAAACAGCTAGAATACTAAGAAGAGTGCTGGAGTATTGAGGAGACTTGCTGTCACTTAATCTCAATGTAAGGCACCAATTACTAATGGTGGAACATATTCAATGAGTTGAAACCATCCAGATGATGGCATTATTGAAAACAGCTAGAATACTAAGAAGAATGCTGGAGTATTGAGGAGACTTGCTGTCACTTAATCTCAATGTAAGGCACCAATTACTAATGGTGGGAACATTCAATGAGTTGGAACCATCCAGATGATGGCATTATTGAAAACAGCTAGAATACTAAGAAGAGTGCCGGAGTATTGAGGAGACTTGCTGTCACTAATCTCAAATGTAAGGCACCAATTACTAATGGTGAGAACATTCAATGAGTTGAAACCATCCAGATGATGGCATTATTGAAACAGCTAGAATACTAAGAAGAGTGCTGGGTATTGAGGAGACTTGCTGTCACTTAATCTCAAGTGTAAGGCACCAATTACTAATGGTGAGAACATTCAATGAGTTGGAACCATCCAGATGATGGCATTATTGAAAACAGCTAGAATACTAAGAAGAATGGGAGTATTGAGAGACTTGCTGTCACTTAATCTCCAGTGTAAGGCACCAATTACTAATGGTGAGAACATTCAATGAGTTGGAACCATCCAGATGATGGCATTATTGAAAACAGCTAGAATACTAAGAAGAGTGCTGGTATTGAGGAAACTTGCTGTCAGGTGTAAGGCACCAATTACTAATGGTGGGAACATTCAATGAGTTGAAACCATCCAGATGATGGCATTATTGAAAACAGCTAGAATACTAAGAAGAGTGCCGGAGTATTGAGGAGACTTGCTGTCACTTAATCTCAATGTGTAAGGCACCAATTACTAATGGCTGGAGGGGAACATTCAATGAGTTGAAACCATCCAGATGATGGCATTATTGAAAAACAGCTAGAATACTAAGAAGAATGCCGGAGTATTGAGGAGACTTGCTGTCACTTAATCTCAATGTAAGGCACCAATTACTAATGGTGAAACATTCAATGAGTTGAAACCATCCAGATGATGGCATTATTGAAAACAGCTAGAATACTAAGAAGAGTGCCCGGAGTATTGAGGAGACTTGCTGTCACTTAATCTCAAATGTAAGGCACCAATTACTAATGGTGAGGAACATTCAATGAGTTGGAAACCATCCAGATGATGGCATTATTGAAAACAGCTAGAATACTAAGAAGAGTGCTGGAGTATTGAGGAGACTTGCTGTCACTTAATCTCAAGTGTAAGGCACCAATTACTAATGGTGGAACATTCAATGAGTTGAAACCATCCAGATGATGGCATTATTGAAACAGCTAGAATACTAAGAAGAGTGCCGGAGTATTGAGGAGACTTGCTGTCACTTAATCTCAAGTGTAAGGCACCAATTACTAATGGTGAGAACATTCAATGAGTTGAAACCATCCAGATGATGGCATTATTGAAAAACAGCTAGAATACTAAGAAGAGTGCCGGAGTATTGAGGAGACTTGCTGTCACTAATCTCAAGCAAAAGGCACCAATTACTAATGGTGGGAACATTCAATGAGTTGAAACCATCCAGATGATGGCATTATTGAAAAACAGCTAGAATACTAAGAAGAGTGCTGGAGTATTGAGGAGACTTGCTGTCACTTAATCTCCAGTGTGAAAGGCACCAATTACTAATGGTGAGGAACATTCAATGAGTTGGAACCATCCAGATGATGGCATTATTGAAACAGCTAGAATACTAAGAAGAGTGCTGGAGTATTGAGGAGACTTGCTGTCACTTTAATCTCAGTGTAAGGCACCAATTACTAATGGTGGGAACATTCAATGAGTTGGAACCATCCAGATGATGGCATTATTGAAAACAGCTAGAATACTAAGAAGAGTGCTGGAGTATTGAGGAGACTTGCTGTCACTTAATCTCCAGTGTACAGGCACCAATTACTAATGGTGGGAACATTCAATGAGTTGAAACCATCCAGATGATGGCATTATTGAAAACAGCTAGAATACTAAGAAGAATGCTGGGTATTGAGGAGACTTGCTGTCACTTAATCTCCAGTGTAAGGCACCATTACTAATGGTGAGAACATTCAATGAGTTGAAACCATCCAGATGATGGCATTATTGAAAACAGCTAGAATACTAAGAAGAGTGCTGAGTATTGAGGAGACTTGCTGTCACTTAATCTCCAGTGTAAAGGCACCAATTACTAATGGTGGGAACATTCAATGAGTTGGAACCATCCAGATGATGGCATTATTGAAAACAGCTAGAATACTAAGAAGAGTGCTGGAGTATTGAGGAGACTTGACTGTCACTTAATCTCAAGTGTAAGGCACCAATTACTAATGGTAAGAACATTCAATGAGTTGAAACCATCCAGATGATGGCATTATTGAAAACAGCTAGAATACTAAGAAGAGTGCTGGAGTATTGAGGAGACTTGCTGTCACTTAATCTCCAGTGTAAAGGCACCAATTACTAATGGTGGGAACATTCAATGAGTTGGAACCATCCAGATGATGGCATTATTGAAAACAGCTAGAATACTAAGAAGAGTATTGGAGTATTGAGGAGAATCTCCATGTCACTAATAATCTTCACGAGTTGAAAATCCAGATGATGGCATTATTGAAACAGCCAATGGAATGGAATTATTCAATGAACATTGAGTTGAAACCATCCAGATGATGGCATTATTGAAAACAGCTAGAATACTAAGAAGAGTGCTGGAGTATTAAGAGACTTGCTGTCACTTAATCTCAATGTAAGGCACCAATTACTAATGGTGAGGAACATTCAATGAGTTGAAACCATCCAGATGATGGCATTATTGAAAAACAGCTAGAATACTAAGAAGAGTGCTGGAGTATTAAGAGACTTGCTGTCACTTAATCTCCAGTGTAAAGGCACCAATTACTAATGGTGAGAACATTCAATGAGTTGGAAACCATCCAGATGATGGCATTATTGAAAAAACAGCTAGAATACTAAGAAGAGTGCTGGAGTATTGAGGAGACTTGCTGTCACTTAATCTCAGTGTTGTAACAACAATTACTAATGGTGAGAACATTCAATGAGTTGAAACCATCCAGATGATGGCATTATTGAAAACAGCTAGAATACTAAGAAGAGTGCACAAGTATTGAGGAAACTTGCTGTCACTTAATCTCCAGTGTAAGGCACCAATTACTAATGGTGAGAACATTCAATGAGTTGGAACCATCCAGATGATGGCATTATTGAAAAACAGCTAGAATACTAAGAAGAGTGCTGGAGTATTGAGGACTTGCTGTCACTTAAATCTCCAATTACTAATGAGCATGTTAAAATGGTAGAATACTAAGAACATTCAATGAGTTGAAACCATCCAGGTGATTCAATGGCATTATTGAAAAACAGCTAGAATACTAAGAAGAGTGCTGGAGTATTGAGGAGACTTGCTGTCACTTAATCTCAAGTGTAAAGGCACCAATTACTAATGGTGAGAACATTCAATGAGTTGGAACCATCCAGATGATGGCATTATTGAAAACAGCTAGAATACTAAGAAGAGTGTTGGAGTATTGAGGAGACTTGCTGTCACTTAATCTCCAACGAGGCACCAATTACTAATGGTGAGAACATTCAATGAGTTGGAACCATCAGATGATGGCATTAATTGAAAAACAGCTAGAATACTAAGAAGAGTGCTGGAGTATTGAGGAGACTTGCTGTCACTTAATCTCCAATGTAAGGCATCAATTACTAATGGTGAGAACATACAATGAGTTGGAACCATCCAGATGATGGCATTATTGAAAACAGCTAGAATACTAAGAAGAGTGTGGGTATTATTGATCACTAATCTCCAGTGTAAGGCACCAATTACTAATGGTGAGAACATTCAATGAGTAAATCATCCAGATGATGGCATTAGGTAAAAATTACTAATGAGTGCTGGAGTATTAGGAGAACATCCAATGTCCAGGCACCAATTACAATGGTGAAACCATCCAGAGATGATGGCATTATTGAAAACAGCTAGAATACTAAGAAGAGTGCTGGAGTATTGAGGAGACTTGATGTCACTTAATCTCAAGTGTAAGGCACCAATTACTAATGGTGAGAACATTCCAATGAGTTGGAAACCATCCAGATGATGGCATTATTGAAAACAGCTAGAATACTAAGAAGAATGCTGGGAGTATTGAGGAGACTTGCGTCACTTAATCTCCAGATAAGGCACCATTACAATTGAGAACATTCAATGAGTTGGAACCATCCAGATGATGGCATTATTGAAAACAGCTAGAATACTAAGAAGAGTGCTGGAGTATTGAGGAGACTTGCTGTCACTTAATCTCCAGTGTAAGCACCAATTACTAATGGTGGGAACATTCAATGAGTTGGAACCATCCAGATGATGGCATTATTGAAAACAGCTAGAATACTAAGAAGAGTGCTGGAGTATTGAGGAGACTTGCTGTCACTTAATCTCCAAATGAGGCACCAATTACTAATGGTGAGAATATTCAATGAGTTGGAAACCATCCAGATAATGGCATTATTGAAAACAAGCTAGAATACTAAGAAGAAGAATGTTGGAGTATTGAGGAGACTTGCTGTCACTTAATCCAGACGATGTAAGGCACCAATTACTAATGGTGAGAATATTCAATGAGTTGGAACCATCCAGATGATGGCATTATTGAAAACAGCTAGAATACTAAAAGAGTGCTGGAGTATTGAGGAGAAGTGTTGTCACTTAATCTCCAAGAGCACCAATGACTAATGGTGAGAACATACAATGAAACCATCCAGATGATGGCATTATTGAAAACACATATTAAAGGGAGACATTAATTGAAGGCACCAATTACTAATGGTGGGGTACTTCAGAATCCAGATGATAGCTTATTGGAAGAAGTGAAAGTTGGAGTGTTGAGGAGAGACTGTCACTTATTCCAACCAATATCCAGTGGGAACATTCAATGAGTTGAAAACCATCCAGATGATGGCATTATTGAAAACAGCTAGAATACTAAGAAGAGACTGAGTATTGAGGAGACTATGCAGTTACTTAATTCCAGTGTAAGGCACCAATTACTAATGGTGAGAACATTCAATGAGTTGAAACCATCCAGATGATGGCATTATTGAAAACAGCTAGAATACTAAGAAGAGTGCTGGAGTATTGAGGAGACTTTGCTGTCACTTAATCTCCTGAGAAGGCACCACAAACTAATCCAACATTCAATGAGTTGGAACCATCCAGATGATGGCATTATTGAAAACAGCTTGAATACTAAGAAGAGTGCTGGAGTATTGAGAGACTTGCTGTCACTTAAATCTCCAAGGCACCAATTACTAATGGTGAGAACATAAGAATGAGTTGAAACCATCCAGATGATGGCATTATTGAAAACAGCTAGAATACTAAGAAGAGTGCTGGAGTATTGAGGAGACTTGCTGTCACTTAAGAGAGCACCAATTACTAAAACATCCATGAGTTGGAACCATCCAGATGATCACTTTAAATACTAAGAAGAGTGTAGTATTGAGCAGCACTTAATCTCAGTGTCACCAATTACTAATGGTGAGAACATTCAATGAGTTGGAACCATCCAGATGATGGCATTATTGAAAAACAGCTAGAATACTAAGAAGAGTGCTGGAGTATTGAGGAGACTTGACTGTCAACTTAATCTCCAGTGTAAGGCAACAATTACTAATGGTGAGAATATTCAATGAGTTGAAACCATCCAGATGATGGCATTATTGAAAACAGCTAGAATACTAAGAAGAGTGCTGGAGTATTGAGGAGACATTAAACTGTCACGATAATCTCCAGTGTAAGGCACCAATTACTAATGGTGAGAAGATTCACTGAGTTGAAAACCATCCAGATGATGGCATTATTGAAAACAGCTAGAATACTAAGAAGTGCTGGAGTATTGAGGAGATTCTGTTGTCACTAATTCCAGTGGCACCAACTAATGGTGAGAATATTCAATGAGTTGGAACCATCCAGATGATGGCATTATTGAAAACAGCTAGAAGAGTCAAGAAGAGTGACATTAAAGCATTGGGAGGAGGACTTGTTGTCACTTAATCAACTGTGTAAGGCACCAATTACTGGATGGTGAAACATTCAGTGAGTTGAAACCATCCAGATGATGGGCTTATTGAAAACAGCCAGAATACTAAGAAGAGTGCTGGAGTATTGAGGAGACTTGTCACTAAACTATCCAGTGTAAGTCACCAATTACTAATGGTGAGAACATTCAAAGAGTTGAAACCATCCAGATGATGGCATTATTGAAAACAGCTAGAATCCAAGAAGAGTGTTGGAGTATTGAGGAGACTTGCTGTCACTTTAATGAGAAAGGCACCAATTACTAATGGTGAGAAACATTCAACAGTTGGAAACCATCCAGATGATGGCATTATTGAAAACAGCTAGAATATTGAAGAAGAGTGCTGGAGTGTTAAGAGACTTGCTGTCACTTAACTATTACTAATGGTGAGAACATTCAATGAGAGTTGGAACCATCCAGATGATGGCATTATTGAAAACAGCTAGAATGTAAGAGTGCTGGAGAAGAGTGAGGGAGACTGCTGTCGATCTCCAGTGTAAGGTACCAATTACTAAACTTCATGAGTTGGAACCATCCAGATGATGGCATTATTGAAAACAGCTACAAGAAGAGTGTTGGTATTGAGGAGACTTGCTGTCACTTAATCTCCAAGTAAGGCACCAATTACTAATGGTGAGAAATATTCAATGAGTTGGAACCATCCAGATGATGGCATTATTGAAAACAGCTAGAATACTAAGAAGAGTGTTGAGTATTGAGGAGACCCGTCACTTAATCTCCAGTAAGGCACCAATTACTAATGGTGAGAACATTCAATGAGTTGGAACCATCCAGATGATGGCATTATTGAAAACAGCTAGAATACTAAGAAGAGTGCTGAGTATTGAGGAGACTTGCTGTCACAGATCTCCAGTGTAAGGCACCAATTACTAATGGTGAGAACATTCAATGAGTTGAACCATCCAGATGATGGCATTATTGAAACTCAGCTAGAATACTAAGAAGAGTGTTGATATTGAGGAGACCCTTGTTGTCACTTAATCTCCAGTGTAAGGCACCAATTACTAATGGTGAGAAATATTCAAGAGTTGGAACCATCCAGATGATGGCATTATTGAAAATCAGCTAGAATACTAAAAGAGTTGGAGTATTGAGTACTTGAAGGCACCAACTATGCTGTCCAGATGATGGCATTATTGAAAAACAGCTAGAATACTAAGAAGAGTGCTGGAATTGAGGAGATTTGTCACCCCGCGTAATTACTAATGGTGAGAACATTCAATGAGTTGGAACCATCCAGATGATGACGACATTATTGAAAACAGCCAGAATACTAAGAAGAGTGCTGGAGCATTGAGGAGAAAGTAATCTCCAATGTAAGCGCACCAATACTAATGGTGAGAATATTCAATGAGTTGAAACCATCCAGATGATGGTATTATTGAAAACAGCAGAATACTAAGAAGTGCTGGAGTATTGGAGGAGATTTGTCGTCACTTAATTCTCCAAGTCCAATTACTAATGGTGGGAATATTCACGAGTTGGAACCATCCAGATGATGGCATTATTGAAAAAACAGCTAGAATACTAAGAAGAGTGCTGGAGTATTGAGGAGATTTGAATCTCCAGTGTAAGGCACCAAGTACTAATGGTGAGAATATTCACATTAAACCATCCAGATGATGCATTATTGAAAACAGTTAGAATATTTAAGAAGAGTGCTGGAGAGTTGAGGAGACTTGCTGTCACTAAATATCCAGACGATGGCACCAATTACTAATGGAGAACATTCAATGAGTTGGAACCATCCAGATGATGGCATTATTGAAACATCCAGAATACCAAGAAGAGTTGGAGTATTGAGGAGAAAGTGTCACTTAAAATCTCCAAGATGATGCAGCTAGAATACAATTAAACGGTGAGAAACGATCAAATATTCACGAGTTGAACCATCCAGATGATGGCATTATTGAAAACAGTAGAATACTAAGAAGAGTGCTGAGTATTGAGGAGATTTGCTGTCACTTAATCTCCAATAAGGCACCAATTACTAATGGTGAGAACGAATGAGTTGAACCATCCAGATGATGGCATTATTGAAAACAGCTAGAATATTTGAAGAAGAGTGCTGGAGTATTGAGGAGACTTGCTGTCACTTAATAAGGCACCAATACTAATGGTGAGAAATATTCAATGAGTTGGAACCATCCAGATGATGGCATTATTGAAACAGCTAGAATACTAAGAAGAGTGCTGGAGTATTGAAATTTACTGTCACTTAATCTAAGTGAAGGCACCAATTGAGAATATTCAATGAGTTGAACCATCCAGATGATGGCATTATTTAAAAAGCTAGAATACTTGAGAAGAAAGTGCTGGAGAGTTGAGGAGACTTGCCGTCACTTAAATCCAATGTAAGGCATCAATTACGAATGGTCATTAATGAGTTGGAACCATCCAGATGATGGCATTTATTGAAAACAGCTAGAATACTAAGAAGAGTGCTGGAGTATTGAGGAACTATCCAGACGATCAATTACAATGGTGAGAACATACAATGAGTTGGAACCATCCAGATGATAGCATTATTGAAACAGATAGAATGGCACTAAAAGAATGTTGAGAGTCTAGACTTTCCCGAGACTCACAATTAACTATCCAGAGAATGTTCAATGAGTTGGAACCATCCAGATGATGGCATTATTGAAAAACAGCTAGAATACTAAGAAGAGTGACTGGAGTATTGAGGAGACTTATGTCACTTAATCTCCTGTAAGGCACCAATTACTAATGGTGAGAACATTCAGAGAGTTGACAAACCATCCAGATGATGGCATTATTGAAAACAGCTAGAATACTAAGAGTGCTGGAGTATTGAGGAGACTTGCTGTCACTAATCCAAGTGAAGGCACCAATTACTAATAAAACATTCAATGAGTTGGAAAACAATCCAGATGATGGCATTATTGAAAACAGCTAGAATACTAAGAAGAGTGCTGGAGTATTGAGGAGACTTGCTGTCACTTAATTCCATGTAAGGCACCAATTACTAATGGTGAGAAATATTCAATGAGTTGGAAACCATCCAGATGATGGCATTATTGAAAAACAGTTAACTATTCTCCAGAGTGGCGCATCAATTACTAATGGTGAGAACATGCTGTCACTTAGATTGGCATTATTGAAAACAGCTAGAATACTAATGGTGAAATCAACACTTAATCCCAATGATGGCATTATAATGAGAAATACAGCTAGATCCAGAGATGGCATTAGAAACAGAGAATACTGATGGAGTATTGAGGAGACGATGTTGTCACTTAATTCCAGTGCGAAGGCACCAATTACTAATGGTGAGAATATTCAATGAGTTGGAACCATCCAGACGATGGCATTATTAAAAACAAGAGAATACCAAGAAGAGTGCTGGAATTGAAGACTTGCTGTCAGTATTGATCACAGACGATGTCATTCAATGAGTTGAAACCATCCAGATGATGGCATTATTGAATACTCAAGAAGAGTGCTGGAGTATGAGTGTCACTAGAATGTAAGGCACCGAGAACATGAGTAACCATCCAGATGATGGCATTAGTTGAAACAGCTAGAATACTAAGAAGAGTGCTGAGTATTGAGGAGAGACACGTCACTTAATATCCAGACGAGGCACCAATTAAATCAATGGTTGAGAAAATTGCAATGAGTTGAACCATCCAGATGATGTCATTATTGAAAATCAACATGAATATTAAGAAGAGTGCTGGAGAGTGAGGAGACTGCGACATTAAACCATCCAGTGTCATTACTAAAATCAACAAATGGTGAGAAAATTCAAAGAGACTGACAACCATCCAGATGATGGCATTATTAAAACAAGAGAATATTAAGGAAAGTGCTGGAGTATTGAAGAGACCGACATTAAACTATCCAGACGATGTCACCACCAAAATCTGAGAAATATTCAATTGAGGGCCAGATGATGGCATTAGAGAAACAGCTAGAATACTAAGAAGAGATCTGAGTATTGAATCAACACTAATATGTAAGGCACCAATTACTAATGAGAATATTCAATGAGTTAACCTATCCAGAGATGATGTCATTAGAATACTAAAAAGAACAAGAGTATTGAGGAAAGTTCTGGAGGCACCAATGTCTAAGAACATTCAATGATTAAACCATCCAGATGGCATTATTTAAAACAACTAGAATATTAAGAAAGTGCTGAGATTGAGGAGATTTGTCACTTAATCTCAAGAGACCTGACATTAAACCATCCAGACGATGTCATTACTTAAATCAACAAGAATATTGAGGATTGAGTGAAGAGGCACTCCAAATAAGACTGGAGTTGAACTATCCAGATGATGGCATTATTGAAAAATGAAGCTAGAATACCGAGAAAAGTGCTGGAGAGGAGACTGGAGACTTAATTCCAGTGTAAGGCACTACCATTAATGGTGAATATTCAGATGAGTTGGAACCATCCAGATTGGCATTAAAAAAACATTAGAATACTAAGAAGAGTGAGTATTGAGGAACTTGCTGTCAGTGTCTAAGAGACTGAATATTCAATGGTTAAACCATCCAGACGATGGCATTAGTTAAATCAACAAGAGTATTGAGAAGAGTGTTGGAGGTCTGAGAGACTATGTCACTTAACTTCCCAGTAGGCACCATTACTTAAATGAACAAGACCAATGAGTTGGAACCATCCAGAGAGACTTGACATTAGAAACTATCCAGACGATGAGAGATTTGCTACTGAAATCAAGGCACCAATTACTAATGGGAGAACAGACAATGAGTTAAACTATCCAGATGATGTCATTATTTAAACAACAAGAATACTCAAGAAGAAAGTCCTGGAGACCTGGAGGAACCATCCAGACGATGTCATTACTTAAATCACCAAGAGTAATGGAGAAGTTCAATGAGTCTAAGAACCATCCAGATGATGGCATTATTGGAAACAGCAAGAATAAATAAGAAGAGTGCTGGAGTATTGAAGAGATTTGAGTATCATCCAGACGATCAAGTGCAAGGCACCAATTACTAAGTGCTGAGAATATTCAATGAGTTGGAAACCATCCAGATGATGGTATTACTTAAATCAACAAGAATACTGAGAAGAGTGTTGGAGTATTGAGACCTGACATTAAATCCATCCAGACGATAAGGCATTAAATTAACAAGAGTGAGAACATACAATGAGTTGGAACCATCCAGATGATGGCAGCTTTATTGAAAACAGCTAGAATACTAAGAAGAGTGTTGGAGCATTGAGGAGACTTGAAGGTCACTTAATTCCAATGTAAGGCATCAATTACTAATGCAGAGAACATACAATGAGTTGTCCATCCAGATGATATATTATTGAAAACAGCTAGTCACTAAGAAGAATGCTGGAGCATGAGGAGACTGTCACTTAATTCCAATGTAAGGCATCAATTACTAATGAGAGAACATAAATGAGTTGGAACCATTCAGATGATGGCATTATTGGAAAACAGCTGTAGTATTTCAAGAAGACATGCTGTAACTTAATCTCCAGTGTGAGGCACCAATTATAATGGTGAGAGATTAATGAGTTGAACCATCCAGATGATGGCACCACAAAAATAGTCCAATACGAAGAATGGAGTATTGAGGAACCACGCCTATGAGAACATTAATTTTAATGATGGCATTTGGCAAAACCAATTACTAATGTAAGAACATTCAATAAGTTGAACGGATTCAAACGTCCAGATGATGCATATTGAAAACAGCTAAAACTAAGAAGAGTGTTGGGCGTATTGAGGAGAACTGTTAGGCAAAGGATTACTAATGGTGAGAACATTCAATGAGTTGAACCATCCAGATGATGGCATTATTGAAAACAGTCGAATTTAAGAAGAATGTTGGGAGTATAGGAGACCCACACTGTCACTTAATCCAGGTCGGCCAATCTACTAATGTAAGGCATCAATTACTAATGGTTTTGAGTTGGAAACCATCCAGATGATGGCATTATTGAAAACAGCTAGAATACTCTAGAAGAATGCTGGAGTATTGAAGACTTTGCTGTCACTTAATAAGTAAGGCACCAATTACTAATGGTGAGAACATTCAATGAGTTGGAACCATCCAGATGATGGCATTATTGAAAAACAGCAATACTAAGAAGAGTGCTGGGAGTATTGAGGGAGACTTTCACTTAATCTCCAGTAAGGCACCAATTACTAATGGTGAGAACATTCACCTTGGAACCATCCAGATGATGGCATTATTGAAAACAGCTAAATACTAAGAAGAAGAGTGCTGAGTATTGAGGAGACTCATCACTTAATCTCCAGTGTAAGGCACCAATTACTAATGGTGAGAACATTCAATGAGTTCCATCCAGATGATGGCATTATTGAAAACAGCTAGAATACCAAGAAGAATGCTGAGTATTGAGGAGACTTGCGTCACTTAATCTCCAATGTAAGGCACCAATTACTAATGGTGAGAACAATTCAAGATGAGTTGGAACCATCCAGATGATGGCATTATTGAAAACAGCTAGAATCCAGATGATGGCATAAGAAGAAGAGTGCTGTATTGAGGAGACTTGCTGTCACTTAATCTAGTGTAAGGCACCAATTACTAATGGTGGGAACATTCAATGAGTTGAAACCATCCAGATGATGGCATTATTGGAAACAGCTAGAATACTAAGAAGAGTGCTGAGCATTGAGGAGACTTGGCTGTCACTAATCTCCAGTGTAAGGCACCAATTACTAATGGTGAGAACATACAATGAGTTGGAACCATCCAGATGATGGCATTATTGAAAACAGCTAGAATACTAAGAAGAGTGGGAGCATTGGAGTATTGAGGAGAGAACATACAATGCCATCCAGATGATAGCATTATTGAAAAACAATCTCCAGTATTGAGGAGAAGTGGCACCAATACTAATGGTGAGAACATTCAATGAGTTGGAAACCATCCAGATGATGGCATTATTGAAAAAACAGCTAGAATTTAAGAAGAGTGTTGGGAGTATTGAGGAGACATGTACTAATCTCCAGTGTGGAGGCACCAATTACTAATGGTGAGAAATCTAATGAGTTGGAAAACCATCCAAAAAACAGCTAGAATACTAAGAAGAATGGTATTGAGAGACTTTCACTTAATCTCCAACAAGGCACCAATTACTAATGGTGGGAAATATTAATGAGTTGAAACCATCCAGATGATGGCATTATTGAAAACAGCTAGAATATTAAGAAGAGTGATGGAGTATTGAGGAGACAAGGTCACTTAATCTCCAAATGTAAGGCACCAATTACTAATGGTGAGAACATTCAATGAGTTGGAACCATCCAGATGATGGCATTATTGAAAAACAGCTAGAATACTAAGAAGAGTGCCGATATTGAGGAGACTTGTCACTTAATCTCCAGTGTAAGGCACCAATTACTAATGGTGGGAATTTCAATGAGTTGAAACCATCCAGATGATGGCATTATTGAAAAACAGCTTAGAATAAGAAGAAGAATAGTATTGAGGAGACTTGTAAGGCACCAATTATTGGTGGAACATACAATGAGTTGAAACCATCCAGATGATTTCATTATTGAAAACAGCTAGAATTCAAGTGCTGAATTGAGAGACTTGTTGTCACAATTTTTACTAATGGTGGAAACATTCAATGAGTTGAAACCATCCAGATGATGGCATTATTTCTAAGAAGAGTGCTGAGTATTGAGGAGACTTTGCGTCACTAATCTCCACACCAAATTACTAATGGTTTAATCGAGTTGAAACCATTTGATGGCATTATTGAAAACAGCTAGAATACTAAGAAGAGTGGGAGTCATACACTTAATCCCAAGTAAGGCACCATAATGGTGGGAATATTTGAGTTGAAACCATCCAGATGATGGCATTATTGAAAACAGCTAGAAATACCAAGAAGAGTGCCTCTTTGTCACTACCAGTGTAAGGCAAACCACAATTACTAATGGAGAAATATTCAATGAGTTGAAACCATCCAGATGATGGCATTATTGAAACAGCTTAAGAAGAGTGTTGATATTGAGGAGATTTGCTGTCACTAATGTGTAAGGCACCAATTACTAATTAACATTCAATGAGTTGAAACCATCCAGATGATGGCATTATTGAAAACAGCTAGAATACTAAGAAGAGTCGGAGTATTGAGGAGACCTGTCACTTAATTCTCCAGGTAAGGCACCAATTACTAATGGTGAGAAGATTCACGAGTTGGAACCATCCAGATGATGGCATTATTGAAAACAGCCAGAATACTAAGAAGAGTGTTGAGTATTGAGGAGACTTGTGTCACTTAATCTCCAGTGTAAGGCACCAATTACTAATGGTGAGAACATTCAATGAGTTGGAACCATCCAGATGATGGCATTATATTGAAAACAGCTAGAATACTAAGAAGAGTGCTGAGTATTGAGGAGACTTGCTGTCACTTAATCTCCAGTGTAAGGCACCAATTACTAATGGTGAGAACATAGTTGGTCCATCCAGATGATGGCATTATTAAAAACAGCTAGAACCATCCAGATTACCAATGATGGCATTATTGAAAACAGCTAGAATACTAAGAAGAGTGCTGAGTATTGAGGAGACGAAGTCAATCACTTAATCTCCAATGTAAGGCACCAATTACTAATGGTGAGAACATTCATCGAGTTGGAACCATCCAGATGATATATTATTGAAAAACATAGAATACTATGCTGGAGTATTGAGGAGTATGTGAGAAGGCACCAATTACTAATGGTGAGAACATTCACGAGTTGGAACCATCCAGATGATGGCATTATTGGAAAACAGCTAGAATACTATAATTGGAATGGTGAGAACATTCAATGAGTTGGAACCATCCAGATGATGGCATTATTGAAAACAGCTAGAATACTAAGAAGAGTGCTATATTGAGGAGACTTGCTGTCATAATCTCCAGTGAAGGCACCAATTACTAATGGTGAGAACATTCAATGAGTTGGAAACCATCCAGATGATGGCATTATTGAAAAACAGCTAGAATACTAAAGAAGAGTGCTAGTATTGAGGAGACTATCATTAATATAAGGCACCAATTACTAATGGTGAGAACATTCAAACAGAGTTGGAACCATCCAGATGATGGCATTATTGAAAACAGCTAGAATACTAAGAAGATAAGGAGTATTGAGGAGACTTAAGGTCACTTAATCTCCAGTGTAAGGCACCAATTACTAATGGTGAGAAATATTCAATGAGTTGGAACCATCAGATGATGGCATTATTGAAAACAGCTAGAATACTAAGAAGAGTGCTGAGTATTGAGGAGACTTGCTGTCACTTTAATCTCCAGTGTAAGGCACCAATTACTAATGGTGAGAACATTCAATGAGTTGGAACCATCCAGATGATGGCATTATTGAAAAAACAGCTAGAATACTAAGAAGAGTGCTGGAGTATTGAGGAGACTTGCTGTCACTTAATCTCCAGTGTAAGGCACCAATTACCAATGGTGAGAACATTCAATGAGTTGGAACCATCCAGATGATGGCATTATTGAAAACAGCTAGAATACTAAGAAGAGTGCTGGAGTATTGAGGAGACTTGCTGTCACTTAATCTCCTGTGTAAGGCACCAATTACTAATGGTGAGAACATTCAATGAGTTGGAACCATCTGATGGCATTATTGAAAAACAGCTAGAATACTAAGAAGAAAGGCTGGAGTATTGAGGAGACTTGCGTCACTTAATCTCCAATGTAAGGCACCATCACTAATGGTGAGAACAATGGTGGCATTATTGAAAACCATACTAAGAAGAGTGTTGGACATTCAATGAACCAATTACTAATGGAATATCCAGATATGATAGCATTATTGAAAACAGCCAGAATGAAGAGTGGTGAGAACATTCAATGTTTCCAGGATGATAGCATTATTGGAAAACAGCTAGAATACTAAGAAGAACTTTTTAATCTCAGTGTAAGGCATCAATTACTTTAATGGTGAGAACATTCAATGAGTTGGAACCATCCAGATGATGGCATTATTGAAAAACAGCTAGAATACTAAGAAGAGTGCTGGAGTATTGAGGGAGACTTGCTGTCACTTAATCTCAAGTGTAAGGCACCAATTACTAATGGTGAGAACATTCAAGTTGGAACCATCCAGATGATGGCATTATTGAAAACAGCGAATACTAAGAAGAGTGCTGGAGTATTGAGGAGACTTGCTGTCACTTAATCTCCAAAGGCACCAATTACTAATGGTAACATTCAATGAGTTGGAACTCCATGATGTTTATTGAAAACAGAAGGCACCACCACTAATGGTGAGAAATATTCTGAGTTGGAACCATCCAGATGATGGCATTATTGAAAAACAGCTTTTATTGAGGAGACTTGCTGTCACTTAATCTCCAGGTAAGGCACAATTACTAATTGAATTTCAATTTGGAACCATCCAGATGATGGCATTATTGAAAACAGCTAGAATACTAAGAAGAGTGTTGGAGTATTGAGGAGACTTGTTGTCACTTAATCTCCAAATGTAAGGCACCAATTACTAATGGTGAGAACATAAACATTCAATGAGTTGGAAACCATCCAGATGATGGCATTATTGAAAACAGCTAGAATACTAAGAAGAGTGCTGGAGTATTGAGGAGACTTGCTGTCACTTAATCTCCAGTGTAAGGCATCACCAGCAATGGTCAACATTCAATGAGTTGAACCATCCAGATGATGGCATTATTGAAAACAGCTAGAATACTAAGAAGAGTGCTGGGAGTATTGAGGAGACTTATGTCACTTTAATCTCCAGTGAAAGGCACCAATTACTAATGGTGAGAACATTCACTTTGGAACCATCCAGATGATGGCATTATTGAAAAAATGAAAGCAAATACTAAGAAGAGTTGAGTATTGAGGAGACTTGCTGTCACTTAATCTCCAGTGAAAGGCACCAATTACTAATGGTGAGAACATTCAATGAGTTGGAACCATCCAGATGATGGCATTATTGAAAACAGCTAGAATACTAAGAAGAGTGCTGGAGTTTGAGGAGACTCAGTCAAAATTCCAATGAAAGGCATTCTAATGAGTTGGAACCATCCAGATGATGGCATTATTGAAAACAGCTAGAATACTAAGAAGAGTGCTGGAGTATTAATGGTGAGAACATTCAATGAGTTGGAAACCATCCAGATGATGGCATTATTGAAAAACAGCCAGAATACTAAGAAGAATGCGAGTATTGAGGAGACTTGTTGTCACTTAATTCCATCCAGTGTAAGGCACCAATTACTAATGGAGAACAACGAGTTGGAACCATCCAGATGATGGCATTATTGAAAACAGCTAGAATACAAGAAGAGTTGGAGCATTGAGAGACTTGCCGTCACTTAATCTCCAGTGTAAGGCACCAATTACTAATGGTGAGAACATTCAATGAGTTGAACCATCCAGATGATGGCATTATTGAAAACAGCTAGAATACTAAGAAGAGTGTTGGAGTATTGAGGGACTTGCTGTCACTTAATCTCCAGTGTAAGGCAACCAATTACTAAATGGTGGGAACATTCAATGAGTTGAAACCATCCAGATGATGGCATTGGCTGAAAAAACAGCTAGAATACTAAGAAGAGTGTTGAGTATTGAGAGATTTGCTGTCACTTAATTCCAAGGTATTTTACTAATGGTGAGAATATGGGTGAGTTGGAACCATCCAGATGATGGCATTATTGAAAACAGCCAGAATACTAAGAAGAGTGCTGAGTATTGAGGGAGACTTGTGTCACTTAATGTGTGGTGAGAAATTCAATGAGTTGTCCAGATGATGGCATTATTGAAAACAGCTAGAATACTAAGAAGAGTGTTGAGTATTGAGGAGACTTGCTGTCACTTAATCTCAAATGCAAGGCATCAATTACTAATGGTACGAGTTGAACCATCCAGATGATGGCATTATTGAAAAACAGCTAGAATACTAAGAAGAGTGCTGGAGTATTAGGAGACTTGCTGTCACTTCGCCACAAGGCACCAATTACTAATGGTGATATTCAATGAGTTGAAACCATCCAGATGATGGCATTATTGAAAAAACAGCTAGAATACTAAGAAGAGTGCGGAGTATTGAGGAGATTTGGTCACTTAATCTCAAGTTGGCACCAATTACTAATCTGAGTTGAAACCATCCAGATGATGGCATTATTGAAAACAACAGAATACTAAGAAGAGTGCTTATTGAGGAGATTTGCTGTCACTTTTAATTCAAGTAAGGCACCAATTTAATGGTGATAACATATTTGAACCATCCAGATGATGGCATTATTGAAAACAGCTAGAATACTAAGAAGAGTGTTAGTATTGAGGAGACATGCTGTCACTTAATTCAAATTACCAATTACTAATGGTGAGAACATTCAATGAGTTGGAAAACCACCAGGATGATATTATTGAAAGAAGAGTGCTGAGTATTGAGGAGACTTGCTGTCACTTAATCTCCAGTAAGGCACAATTACTAATGGTGAGAACATTCAATGAGTTGAAACCATCCAGATGATGGCATTATTGAAAACAGCTAGAATACTAAGAAGAGTGCTGGAGTATTGAGGAGACTTGCTGTCACTTAATCTCCAGGGCACCAATTACTAATGGTGAGAACATCCAATGAGTTGAAACCATCCAGATGATGGCATTATTGAAAACAGCTAGAATACTAAGAAGATTTAATTGAGGAGACTTGTTTAACCATCCAGAGATCATTATTGTAAACAGCTAGTACCAATTTTAAATGGTGGGAATATTCAATGAGTTGAAACCATCCAGATGATGGCATTATTGAAAACAGTTAGAATACTAAGAAGAATGTTTATTGAGGAGACTTGGTTGTCACTTAATCTCCAATGTAAGGCACCAATTACTAATGGTGAGAACATTCAATGAGTTGGAACCATCCAGATGATGGCATTATTGAAAACAGCTAGAATACTAAGAAGAGTGCATATTGAGGAGACTTGCTGTCACTAATCTCCAAATGTAAGGCATCAATTACAATGGTGAGAATATTCAATGAGTTGGAACCATCCAGATGATGGCATTTATTGAAAACAGCTAGAATACTAAGAAGAGTGTTGGAGTATTGAGGAGACTGCTGTCACTAATCTCCAATGTAAGGTACCAATTACTAATGGTGAGAACATACAATGAGTTGAACCATCCAGATGATACAGCATTAGAAAAACAGCTAGAATACTAAGAAGAGTGGGATTAAAAAGAACTAATTCTTCAAAGTTGGAACCATCCAGATGATGGGCATTATTGAAAAACAGCTAGAATACTAAGAAGAGTGTTGGAGTATTGAGGAGACTTTGCTGTCACTTAATCTTTCAAATGTAAGGCATAAATTACTAATGGTGAGAACATTCAATGAGTTGGAACCATCCAGATGATGGCATTATTGAAAACAGCTAGAATACTAAGAAGAATGCTGGAGTATTGAGGAGACTTGCTGTCACTTAATCTCAAGTATAAGGCACCAATTACTAATGGTCGGAACATACAATGAGTTGGAACCATCCAGATGATGGCATTATTGAAAAACAGCTGAATACTGGAAGAGTGCTGGAGTATTATGAGACTTGCTGTCACTTAATCTCAAGTATAAGGCAATTCAAATTACTTAGCTTTGGTCGGAATATTATGAGTTGGAAACCATCCAGATGATGGCATTATTGAAAAACAGCTAGAATACTAAGAAGAGTGCTGGAGTATTGAGGAGACTTGCTGTCACTTAATCTCGGTAAGGCACCAATTACTAATGGTCGGAACATACAACGAGTTGAACCCATCCAGATGATGCTACTATTGAAAACAGCTAGAATAGTAAGAAGAGTTGGAGCATTGAGGACTTGCTGTCACTTAATCTCAAGTATAAGGCACCAATTACCAATGGCTTCGAACATACAATGAGTTGGAACCATCCAGATGATGGCATTATTGAAAACAGCTAGAATAGTAAGAAGAGTGCTGGAGTATTGAGGGAGACTTGCTGTCACTTAATCTCAACAGTAAGGCACCAATTACTAATGGTCGAGAACATACAATGAGTTGGAACCATCCAGATGATGGCATTATTGAAAAACAGCTAGAATAGTAAGAAGAGTGCTGGAGTATTGAGGAAACTTGCTGTCACTTGATCTCAAGTATAAGGTACCAATTACTTCTGAGAAATATACAATGAGTTGGAAACCATCCAGATGATGTCATTGGTTGAAAAAACAGCTAGAATACTAAGAAGAGTGCTGGAGTATTGAGGAGACTTGCTGTCACTTAATCTCCAAGTGTAAGGCACCAATTACTAATGGTCGGAACATATAATGAGTTGAAACCATCCAGATGATGGCATTATTGAAAACAAGAATACTGAAGAAGAATGCTGGAGTATTGAGAGACTTGACTGTCACTTAATCTCCAGTGAAAGGCACCAATTACTAATGGTGGAAGATTCAATGAGTTGAAACCATCCAGATGATGGCATTATTGAAAACAGCTAGAATACTCAGAAGAGTGCCGGAGCATTGAGGAGACTTGCTGTCACTTAATCTCAAGTGTAAAGGCACCAATTACTAATGGTGGGGAACATTCAATGAGTTGAAACCATCCAGATGATGGCATTATTGAAAAATGAGCTAGAATACTAAGAAGAATGCTGGAGTATTGAGGAGACTTGACTGTCACTTAATCTCCAGTGTAAGGCACCAATTACTAATGGTCGGAATATTCAATGAGTTGGAACCATCCAGATGATGGCATTATTGAAAAACAGCTAGAATACTAAGAAGAGTGCTGGAGTATTGAGGAGACTTGCTGTCACTTAATCTCCAGTGAAAGGCACCAATTACTAATGGTATGAAATATTCAATGAGTTGAAACCATCCAGATGATGGCATTATTGAAAAACAGCTAGAAAACTAAGAAGAGTGCCGGAGTATTGAGGAGACTTGCATCACTTAATCTCCATCCAGATGATGTAAGGCACCAATTACTAATGGTTGAGGAACATACAATGAGTTGGAACCATCCAGATGATGGCCATTAATGAAAAACAGCTAGAATACTAAGAAGAATGCTGGAGTATTGAGGAGACTTGCTGTCACTTAATCTCCAGTGTAAGGCACCAATTACTAATGGTGAGAACATTCAATGAGTTGGAACCATCCAGATGATGGCATTATTGAAAAACAGCTAGAATACTAAGAAGAGTGCTGGAGTATTGAGGAGACTTGCTGTCACTTAATCTCCAGTGTAAGGCACCAATTACTTCTGGTGGGAACATTCAATGAGTTGAAACCATCCAGATGATGGCATTATTGAAACAGCTAGAATACTAAGAAGAAATGCTGGAGTATTGAGGAGACTTGCTGTCACTTAATCTCAAGTGAAAGGCACCAATTACTAATGGTGGGAACATTCAATGAGTTGAAACCATCCAGATGATGGCATTATTGAAAAACAGCTAGAATACTAAGAAGAATGCGGGAGTATTGAGGAGACTTGCTGTCACTTAATTCCAGTGTAAGGCACCAATTACTAATGGTGGGAACATTCAATGAGTTGGAACCATCCAGATGATGGCATTATTGAAAACAGCTAGAATACTAAGAAGAATGCTGGAGTATTGAGGAGACTTGCTGTCAATTAATCTCAGTGTAAGGCACCAATTACTAATGGTGAGAACATTCAATGAGTTGGAAACCATCCAGATGATGGCATTATTGAAAAACAGCTAGAATACTAAGAAGAGTGCTGGAGTATTGAGGAGACTTGCTGTCACTTAATCTCAAGTGTAAGGCACCAATTACTAATGGTGGAAATATTCAATGAGTTGAAACCATCCAGATGATGGCATTATTGAAAACAGCTAGAATACTAAGAAGAGTGCTGGAGTATTGAGGAGACTTGCTGTCACTTAATCTCCAATGTAAGGCACCAATTACTAATGGTGGGAACATTCAATGAGTTGGAACCATCCAGATGATGGCATTATTGAAAACAGCTAGAATACTAAGGAGAGTGCTGGAGTATTGAGGAGACTTGCTGTCACTTAATCTCCAGTGAAAGGCACCAATTACTAATGGTGGAACATTCAATGAGTTGAACCATCCAGATGATGGCATTATTGAAAACAGCTAGAATACTAAGAAGAATGCTGGAGTATTGAGGAAAACTTGCTGTCACTTAATCTCCAATGTAAGGCATCAATTAAATGGTGAGAACATTCAATGAGTTGGAACCATCCAGATGATGGCATTATTGAAAAACAGCTAGAATACTAAGAAGAGAGTGCTGGAGTATTGAGGAGACTTGCTGTCACTTAATCTCCAGTGAAAGGCATCAATTACTAATGGTGAGAAAATTCAATGAGTTTGGAACCATCCAGATGATGGCATTATTGAAAACAGCTAGAATACTAAGAAGAATGCTGGAGTATTGAGGAGACTTGCTGTCACTTAATCTCCAATTACTGGTAAGGCACCAATTACTAATGGTGGGAACATTCAATGAGTTGGAACCATCCAGATGATGGCATTATTGAAAACAGCTAGAATACTAAGAAGAGTGCTGGAGTATTGAGGAGACTTGCTGTCACTTAATCTCCAATGTAAGGCACCAATTACTAATGGTGAGAACATACAATGTGTTGGAACCATCCAGATGATGGCATTATTGAAAACAGCTAGAATACTAAGAAGAGTGTTGAGTATTGAGGAGACTTGCTGTCACTTAATCTCCAGTGTAAGGCACCAATTACTAATGGTGAGAAATACAATGAGTTGGAACCATCCAGATGATGCCATTATTGAAAACAGCTAGAATACTAAGAAGAGTGCTGGAGTATTGAGGAGACTTGCTGTCACTTAATCTCAAGTGTAAGGCACCAATTACTAATGGTCGGAACATACAATGAGTTGGAACCATCCAGATGATGGCATTATTGAAAACAGCTAGAATACTAAGAAGAGTGCTGGAGTATTGAGGAGACAATTGCTGGTCAACTTAATCTCCAAGATGTAAGGCAAACCAAATTACTAATGGGAGACTTGACATGAGGAAGGCATTACTAATCAATGAGTTGGAACCATCCAGATGATGGCATTATTGAAAACAGCTAGAATACTAAGAAGAGTGCTGGAGTATTGAGGAGACTTGCTGTCACTTAATCTCAAATGAAAGGCATCAATTACTAATGGTGAGAACATTCAATGAGTTGGAACCATCCAGATGATGGCATTATTGAAAATAAAGAATACTAAGAAGAATGCTGGAGTATTGAGGAGACTTGCTGTCACTTAATCTCCAAGTGTAAGGCACCAATTACTAATGGTGAGAACATACAATGAGTTGGAACCATCCAGATGATGGCATTATTGAAAACAGCTAGAATACTAAGAAGAGTGCTGGAGTATTGAGGAGACTTGCTGTCACTTAATCTCAAGTGTAAGGCACCAATTACTAATGGTGGGAACATTCAATGAGTTGGAACCATTCAGATGATGGCATTATTGAAAACAGCTAGAATACTAAGAAGAGTGCCGGAGTATTGAGGAGACTTGCTGTCACTTAATCTCCAGTGTAAGGTATTACTAATGGTGAGAACATTCAATGAGTTGAAACCATCCAGATGATGGCATTATTGAAAACAGCTAGAATACTGAAGAGTGCTGGAGTATTGAGGAGACTTGCTGTCACTTAATCTCAAGTGTAAGGCACCAATTACTAATGGTGGGAACATTCAATGAGTTGAAACCATCCAGATGATGGCATTATTGAAAACAGCTAGAATACTAAGAAGAGTGCTGGAGTATTGAGGAGACTTGCTGTCACTTAATCTCAAGTGTAAGGCACCAATTACTAATGGTGGGAACATTCAATGAGTTGAAACCATCCAGATGATGGCATTATTGAAAACAGCTAGAATACTAAGAAGAGTGCCGGAGTATTGAGGAGACTTGCTGTCACTTAATCTCAAGTGTAAGGCACCAATTACTAATGGTGGGAACATTCAATGAGTTGGAACCATCTAGATGATGCCATTATTGAAAACAGCTAGAATACTAAGAAGAGTGCTGAGTATTGAGGAGACTTGCTGTCACTTAATCTCCAGTGTAAGGCACCAATTACTTTAATGGTGGAACATTCAATGAGTTGGAAACCATCCAGATGATGGCATTATTGAAAACAGCTAGAATAAAGAAGAGTGCCGGAGTATTGAGGAGATACTGAGAAAAACTTAATCTCCAGTGTAAGGCACTCAATACTAATGGTAGGGAACATTCAATGAGTTGGAACTCAGATGATGGCATTATTGAAAACAGCTAGAATACTAAGAAGAGTGCCGGAGTATTGAGGAGACTTGCTGTCACTTAATCTCCAAATGTTTGGCAACAATTACTAATGGTCTAACATTCAATGAGTTGAAACCATCCAGATGATGGCATTATTGAAAACAGCTAGAATACTAAGAAGAGTGTGATTGAGGAGACTTCTGTCACTTAATCTCAAGTGAAAGGCACCAATTACTAATGGTGATTCAATGAGTTGAAACCATCCAGATGATGGCATTATTGAAAACAGCTAGAATACTAAGAAGAAGAGTGCCGGAGTATTGAGGAGACTTGCTGTCACTTAATCTCCAGTGTAAGGCACCAATTACTAATGGTGAGAACATTCAATGAGTTGAAACCATCCAGATGATGGCATGCCAGAAAACAGCCAGAATACTAAGAAGAGTGCCGAGTATTGAGGAGACTTGCTGTCACTAATCTCAAATTAAAATTCAATTACTAATGGTGGAACATTCAATGAGTTGAAACCATCCAGATGATGGCATTATTGAAAAACAGCTAGAATACTAAGAAGAGTGCCGGGAGTATTGAGGGAGATCTTGGTATCACTTAATCTCATGTAAGGAAACACCAATTACTAATGGTGAAAACATTCAATGAGTTGAAACCATCCAGATGATGGCATTATTGAAAAACAGCTAGAATACTAAGAAGAGTGCCGGAGTATTGAGGAGACTTGCTTTTTTTAATTCCAGTGTAAGGCACCAATTACTAATGGTGAGAACATTCAATGAGTTGAAACCATCCAGATGATGGCATTATTGAAAAACAGCTAGAATACTAAGAAGAGTACTGGAGTATTGAGGAGACTTGTAGTCACTTAATCTCAATGTAAGGCACCAATTACTAATGGTGGAAACATTCAATGAGTTGAAACCATCCAGATGATGGCATTATTGAAAACAGCTAGAATACTTTTAAGAAGAATGCCGGAGTATTGAGGAGACTTGCTGTCACTTAATCTCAAGTAATAATTACTAATGGTGAAACATTCAATGAAAGTTGGAACCATCCAGATGATGGCATTATTGAAAAACAGCTAGAATACTAAGAAGAGTGCTGGAGTATTGAGGACTTGCTGTCACTTAATCTCCAGTGAAAGGCACCAATTACTAATGGTGAGAACATTCAATGAGTTGAAACCATCCAGATGATGGCATTATTGAAAACAGCTAGAATACTAAGAAGAGTGCTGGAGTATTGAGGAGACTTGCTGTCACTTAATCTCCAGTGTAAGGCACCAATTACTAATGGTGAGAACATTCAATGAGTTGAAACCATCCAGATGATGGCATTATTGAAAACAGCTAGAATACTAAGAAGAGTGCTGGAGTATTGAGGAGACTTGCTGTCACTTAATCTCCAGTGTAAGGCAAATTACTAATGGGTTAGAACATTCAATGAGTTGGAACCATCAGATGATGCCATTATTGAAAACAGCTAGAATACTTGAAGAAAAGAGTATTGAGGAGACTTGCACTTAATCTCCAGTGAAAGGCACCAATTATAATTTTGGAAAATTTAATGAGTTGGAACCATCCAGATGATGGCATTATTGAAAACAGCTAGAATACCCTCGAAGAGTGCCGGAGTATTGAGGAGACTTATATCACTTAAAAAGCATTAAGCATAAATTACTAATGGTGAGAATATTCAATGAGTTGGAACCATCCGATGGGATGGCATTATTGAAAAACAGCTAGAATACTAAGAAGAGTGCTGGAAAATTGAGGAGACTTGCTGTCACTTAATCTCAAGTGTAAGGCACCAATTACTAATGGTGAGAATATTCAATGAGTTGGAACCATTCAGATGATGGCATTATTGAAAACAGCTAGAATACTAAGAAGAATGGGAGTATTGAGGATTCTTGCTGTCACTTAATCTCCAATGTTCCAAGGCACCAATTACTAATGGTGAGAACATTCAATGAGTTGAACCATCCAGATGATGTCATTATTGAAAAACAGCTAGAATACTAAGAAGAGTCATGAGTATTGAGGAGACTTGCTGTCACTTTAATCTCCAGTGTTTTACTCGCACAACATATGAAATGGGATAACAATTCAATGAGTTGGAACCATCCAGATGATGGCATTATTGAAAACAGCTAGAATACTAAGAAGAGTGCTGGATATTGAATAGACTTGCTGTCACTTAATCTCCAGTTTTCAATAATTTTGATTACTAATGGTGGGAAATTTTCAATGAGTTGGAACCATCCAGATGATGGCAAATAGTGAAAAAGCTAGAATACTAAGAAGAGTGCTGGAATTGAGGAAACTTGCTGTCATTAATCTCTAAGAAAAAATTATCTAATGGTGCAACGGAACATTCAATGAGTTGGAACCATCCAGATGATGGCATTATTGAAAACAGCTAGAATACTAAGAAGAGTTTTAAATTTTTTTTGCTGTCACTTAATCCCCCAACAAAAAGGCATCCAAAAAAAAATGCAAATGAAAACCATAAAAAACAAAAAAAAAAGAAAAATTGGAGACTTGCTTTGATAATTCACTGTGTATATAAAATAGAATTGGTTGAAATTTTCCCTTTATCTGTGTCCAATATATTTAAAATTGGATCGGTATTTTTTTTTTCCAAAAATCCATAAAAAACAGAGAAATTTTTGGGATTAAATTTTTTCTAAACTTTCAAAATTTGAAATTCTATCATGCCATGTCACCAAATAAGGGAAACCTCGAATTTAAAAAAATTATATTAAATTTTTGAATGAATTTTTATAACTATATATATATATATATATATATATATATATATATATATCATATATATATATAATGGTTTTCATATGGTTAATATTATATAGAAACTTGTAAAAACATGTTTTTAATTTATAAAAAAAAAAATTATTTTTTATTTTAAAAACAAATTCTCTTTCTGATTTTAAAAAATTATTAATTTTCATTAAATTTTAATCGTTTTATGATCAAATAACTTTTTAAAAAAGAGCATATATATATAAAAATAATGCGTTAAATAATATATTTTTATTTTCTTATTATATAGATGAAACGATCATAATATAATAAAGTTTTACAAAGAATTAACAAGGGAAATATTTTTTTTAGTTCAATTTATTAAAATTATGACAATTTTGTTTTTTTTGAAAATTTTGAATCTATATATCAAAACAATTTTTTAAAAATATATTGTCATCATTATATATATATATATATTTATATATATATTTATATTTTAGTGATTAATCTTTAATATATCATTTATATATTCATAATTGATATATATATATTTATCTTTTTTCAATGTGTTTCGTTTTAATTTTTATATAAATTTATACATATCATTGTATAATTTGGTTTTTAATTTTTTGATATTAAGTTTTTATATATATATTGTAATTATTTATATTTATTATATATAATTAAATAATATTAAATAAACAATCTATATATAAATTAAAAATTCAGAAATATATATTTGTATTCACATATATATAATATAAATTTTTATATATAAATTTATAAATTATATTCTTATAAAAAAAATGATTATTTTATATTAATATTATTTATTTATATATATATATATATATATTGATATATATATAATAATACAAATATATAAATAAAGATTTAAATATATAAATTTATATATACATATTTATATATTTTTTTTATAATTATTAAAAATATTTTATATCATAAGTGATTTTTGATATTTAATTATTTTTTTTATAAAATCCGTTTTATTTTTTTTTAATGATTTTTAATTTATATTTTATAATTTTTGTTTTGGATTTTTATTTATATATATATATTTTAAATAAGTATATTAAAAATTAAAATTTTATTTGATTAAATTTTTTTTAATAAATTTTACAATAATCAACCCTTCATAAAAATCATGAATTCATGTAAGATTTTTAATTTTTTTAAAAAGTTACAAAAATTGAAATCTGAAATTAATTTATTGAAAAATCAAGGAAAACCATATGTTTATCTTTTTAAACATTTTAAAAATTTATTTTAAAATCGTTCTTTAAAATTATGTTCAAAATTTTTATACAGAAAAAAAATTTTTTAGAATACTTTTTTGAATTTTTTATCTTAATATTTATTTTAATAAATATTATAAATATTAAAAAAATCTGAATTATTAAAATTATTTTTTTGTTAAATTTGAAATTGTTTATATATATTATATATATTTTTACATATATCGACAATATATATATATATAAAATATATATATAAAATTTATAAATATATTTTGTTTTTTAATATATTATATATATTTTTATATTATATTTTCTTTTTTTCTTTTGTCATTTATTATTTTTTTTAATATGATCATTATTTATAAGACCTTTTTTAATAAAGTAATAATATTTTTTTTTTGTTTTTTAAATATTTTTTAATTAAAGAAATTCATTTTAAAATTTATATGTAACATTTTATTTTATCTGTTTTTTCAAATATGATATGTCCCTTTAATGTTTTTGAAAATGCATTTTAAATTTTTTTCATCCATAAATTTATTTTAAAAAAATTTGATATTCAAAATTGATAAAGTTATCTTTCTAGATTTTTAAATCAAATTTTTATTTGAATTTTTTAATTTTGATCGATTAAAATTTTATTTTCTATGATTTTGTCATCGTTTAATTATAATCATGAAAATTGAATTGAAATTTTTTCCTTTTGCTTTCTTCATAAATAAATTAAGATTTTTGGTATTTGATAAATATACATTTTTTAGACTAAATTTGATCCTTTTTTTTTGAAAAATAGGAAAGAAGAATCTTCTTTTTGTCATTTTAAAAATTATTTTCATTTCATAAACTAAATTTATTTATAAAATATATTTTTTTTGTGTTTACGAATTTGAAAAAAGAAATTAATGTAAAGAAAATTAAAATATTTAGAAGAAAAAACATAAAATATTGGTTTTTTTTTTATGTTCAATTATTAAACTGTTTAATCTCGTAAAAGGAAAATTTGAATCTACTTTTTAAAAAAAATGAAGTTAAATAAAAAAGAAAAAACTTTTATACTTAAATATCTTTTTTGTTCTCAAAATATATTTATTTTTTTTTTTTTTAAAATATATATTTTTATATATGTTTGAAAAATTTATATATCTTTTTTACATTCAAAATTTAGAAAATAAATGCCGAAACAATTTTAATTACTTCACTTATTAATTAAATCAAATTTAATATTTCTTTTAATATATATATATTCAATTTTTAAAAACAAAACGTTTAATTACATCATTTTTTTTGAAAATTTTATTTATTTCCTTTCATTTTAACATCGCATAATTTTTGTCATTTTTACGATACTAAAGACACAGTAAATTTATATTATTATTGAAAAAAATTAATTTAAAAATATTAAAAACTGATAAATAATATCAAACTGTTTTAAACAATATATTATAAATTGTATTTATTCATCTATAAGGCAACCGGTCATGTTATTAATTAATTTTTTTATATTTAATTTAAATTCATTGTCTTATTAAATTTCCATTTTTATTTTACATTTTTTTATTTTAAAAATTTGTTTTTAAATTTTTTTTATTTTATTTTTTTATCGTAAAAGAAATTTTTGCAAAACGTTTAAACAATTTAATTAAAAGAAAACAATAAATGGATTACTAATGTTTTCTTATTCTATCAAGGTTAATTCAGTTTCAAACTTTTTCTAATTTTTTTTATATAAATTTCATATTTTTATATTTTTTTTTCTTTCAAAATAAATAAATAAAAGGAATTTATTAACTTTATGATGACATTTTAAATTTTTTTTTTTTTGGTAAATTAATTTTTTTACTGATTTTAAATTTTATTTTTTGTTTTTTTATTTTAGATAATGAACAATTATTTCTAATTTTTTTTTTTTCAACACCAAAAATTTAAGTATTTTCTTTATTTATATCTTTTCAAATTTTTTAAATTCAAATTATTAAAGAATTGTTTGATTTTATTTTTTTCAATTTCGATTTATGATTTGATTTTTCCTTTCATTTTATTTTTTTTCTTCAAAAGAAGGATTTGTTGTTTCATAAATCCTAAATTTCTCTTGAAAAAGTTTTTTTAAAGTTTAATTTTCATTTTTGAATTTTTAAAAGAAAAAATTAAAAACATTCCTTTTATATTTATAATTTATTTAATTAAAAATATAAAACGTGATTGGATATAATAATTATAAAAAAAAATAAATATTTTAAAAAATTTCTTAAATGGGGATTTTGCTTTTGTTTAATTAAAATCAATTAAAATTTTTTATGATTTAATTTCATTTTTTTAATGGATTTAATAATAATTTATTACATAAAAATTAAAAATCTGCATGTTAATCAATTATTTTTAATTTCCCATTATTTAAAATTTTAAAATTTCCTCCTTATTTATTTGGAACTTTGATTGAAATAAAAAAAATTATCTATTTTTCATTTTATGAACTAATTAAAAAAGATTATTTTACTTCCATGATATAAATATTTTTAATTTCATTTATATTCTTCATTTAAATTTCATTATTAAATTCTTTTTCCTATCAAATTTATAAATATAAAATGATTTATATATATTTATTTTTTTGTTAAATAATTTATCATTGCAAATCTTACATTTTTTTGCAAAAATATTTTTTTACGCCTTAATTAATAAATAAAATATAATTTATTAACAAAACTGGAATACAATATTTCGCTTTTTTGAAAATATCTCGATTTAAAATCTGAATTAATGTTGAATTTTAATTGAAAAATTTCAAAATGCAATAAATCTATATAAATATAAATATATGCATTCAAAGATATAAATAAATTTTTTTGTGTAAAAAATTTAATTTTTTTAAATTTGACCATGTAAAGTTCAGTCATAATTAAAAATAAAATTCAATTTACAGATAAAAAAATGTATATACCTATATATATATATATATATATATATATATATATAACATAATATATATATATATCAGGTCATCCCATAAGTTCTGTCCGAATTTTAACTTTTTATTTAAAATGAACGAAATTTAAAGAGTATTTTATAATGTCTAATGGAGCTGAACATTCTTTTTATGTTTAGATGCATTTAAACTGATCAAATTTTATTTCAGAGAACAATAAAATTAAATTTTGTTTGATTAAAACCCTGCTAACATGGAAGTACCCAAGAATCATTTGAGGCACATAATGCTTTATGAGTTCAAGAAAGGAAACTCAGCAGCCGAAGCGGCTAGAAACATTCACTCAGTTTATGGAGAGGAATGTGTGAATGAAAGAACTTGCAGAAGATGGTTTGCAAAATTCAGAGGTGGAGATTTCACCCTTGAAGATGAAGATCGAACCGGACGTCCAGTTGAGTTTGATGAAAAGCTTCTTGAAGCAGCCCTTGAAGAAAATCCTGCTTTATCAGTTGAGGAATTGGCAGTGGTTCTCAGTTCAAACCATACAACTGTTCATCGTCATCTTCAACAACTTGGAAAAGTTCCTAAACTTGGAAAATGGGTGCCTCATGAATTGTCTGAAAACAACCTCAAATCCCGAGATGACATCTGCTCTTCTCTCCATTCTTGTTTCACCTTTTTTTGGATAGACTTGTGACTGGCGACGAAAAATGGATCTTTTATCGAAATGTTAAGCATCGTAGACTTGGTAAAGGGGAAGGACCCTAGCCACAGCCGAGAAGGGAACTTCATGGGTAAAAGGTTCTTCTTTCAATCTGGCGGGATCACCAAGGAATAATCCACTTTGAATTCTTATCACCTAATGCAACAATTAATGCTCAAATATACTGTCAGCAATTAGAGCGTTTGAACCAAGCTTTGAGGAAAAAAAAAAAGGCCTGCTCTAGTGAATCGAAAAGGGGTGATGTTTTATCAGGACAATGCTCGAACCCACACAACAAGAATCACGTCACAAAAATCGAAGAACTTGGTTGGGAGAAAATTCCTCATCCACCTTATTCTCCCGATCTTGCTCCTTCAGACTACCATTTGTTTCGTAGCTTACAGAATCATTTGGAAGAAACAGCTTTTGTAACACAGGAAGAGGTTAAAACTGACATTTGTGAGTTCTTCGAATCAAAGCCAAAAGAATTTTACAGTAATGGAATTAGTAAGTTTGTTAATAGATGGAAGGAAGTCATAGATAATCAGGGAAAATACATTGTTGATTGAATCTGTAATTAAATGTAACATTTGGTCACTTGTTTTCTTTATTCAAAATTCGGACAGAACTTATGGGATGACCTGATATTTTTATATATAATCCCACAAAAATATATTTGATTAAATTTATTTGATATTAAAAATTTAAAAAATCAGATTATGTAAATGGTTTATTTGTTTTAAAATTTAGTTTTGTCCTATATTGATAATTTATATTGTCAACTTTAAATTTAATTTTTCCAACAAGTGAAGATATTTTAAATTAAAATTATATTTAAATTATATTCAGCTGGTCCTTTTCAAAATTATTTATGGTAAAATTTTTTTTGTTTTTTTTAACGCTCTATTAAAACATTGAGCAAATTATTTTTAGTATTATTATCTGAGAGATACATAAATTTTATTGAAAATTTTAGTCTATATATATATATAAAATCCTGATTTTGTATCTTTTTTGCATAACATTCTCAACTTTCATTTTTGTTGTTCTAGACTACATTAAAGTAAAACATTTTCAATTTTATAAAACATATGTTTTTAATTTTTAAACATATTGCAAATTTAAACAATTTTTCCTTCCTTTAGAATTAAAATATTTTATTTTTTTTATAAAAATTTGATTGTTTTTTTTTTATTATATATTTATTTATTTTATCTAAATAGTTTTGTATTTTTACCTATATAAAAATTGTTAAATAATTTTCAATAATTTAATATGTATAAATTTATAGTATTCACGAATTATTATCTGATTCTTCTGACTTACTTCAATCAATTTTTTTTCTTCATTTTAAATCTTTTTAATTTTTATAAATATTTAATTCATGTGTAAATTTTTTTATAAATTTATTTTCCTATTTAAAAATATATGTCTATAAATATAAAAATATACTATACCTCCAATGGGCCATTTCAAGAATTTTGTCAGTTTGAATTTTCTACAAACAGTTTCAAATGACTTGATTTTGAATAACAATTTTTTAAGTGCATTATTTAATGACATACTCCCTTTATTTTTATCCTTTGAAAACAAACTTTAATTTTTAAATAATTAAATGCAAAATGTCATATCAGACAAATAAATTTTTATGTCTCTTTTTTTTCTTTTTAAGAGAAGATAATAATGATTATTACTATTGAAAATTTTTTCCATGCAATAAATTTTTTATTTAATATTTTTGAATTTATAAAAATTTTTCATGTGCTTAAAAAATTTTAACAAATATAATATATATATATATATATATATAAGTATATATATATATATATATAATATATATATATATCCTTTGTGAATTTTAATGAAATTTTATCCAATATATCGCAATTACCAGAGAATTTTTTTATGTTTTCATCCATATTTTGATTTTCCGTGAGTTTTTTTTTAAATCAATTTATTGAAATACAGGTATCATAAAAAAAATAAAAAAAACAAAACAAGAACTTTTGTAAATTTAAATTTCTCTCTATATTGTCCTATGCCAAAAAAAAATTTATTTGGAAACCTTTTAATTTAAACATTTGAAATAAACTAATTATGTAATCATATTGAAAGGGAAATTTATAAATTAACTAATTTTATTTTTTATAAGAAATGGAAATGAGCAATCACATTGATCATTTCTTTAAATCAAAAAGCTCGTAATATTCCAAGGTAATTTTATAAAATTTTAAATTTTTGTTTATAGATTTTTAAAAATAATTTTCAAAATTTTCAACTAGAAAAAAGACATTTCTGATATTTATTAAAAATAATTTTTATAAAATATTAATTTTTGGAGGAATTTTAATCACATGAATTTTTGGGGAACGATATCCAAATTCAAACTTAAACTTTGCATTATTTTGATGGATCTTCAAAATTAATTCAATGTTTATTTTAATTATATAAGTTTTATCCTTTCAAAACAAAATATGAATATTTGAAAAATTTATTATAGCCAAATTATACATATATACTGGTTATCCCATGTTAAAACAAATTGTGTAATTCTTTTATTTTTTTTTCCTTCCGCCATTTAAATATTTGCATTAACTGAAAATTGCTTTTTCCTCAAATTTCTCATTATATGGATTTTATATGATGAATGTTGCTTAAAAAAATGTAATAAAATAAAAATTTAATGAATAAAAACAATTAACAATGAAATTACAATCTGTTAAGATAATGGAAATTACTTAAATTTATTGAATCAAAGATGGAAAAATGTAAACATGAACAAAAAAAAACTGCATATAATATATTCAAATATATTCAAAATTTTTATAATAAAAAATGTAAATGGGATTAATTTCTTTAAAAAATATTCATCATTAAATTTTTTATTTTATATATTTAAATTTAATTTTCCTCATATAGTTTTGGATTTATATTTTATTTATAAATAAATTCATTCCGTTAAATTGAAATATAATATCACATATTTCATATATTGAAAAGATATAATTTATATATATATATATGTTGGTTCTAATGGAAAATTAAATAAAAAGCCATTAAAACCCAGTCATGTTTGGACAGCTGGGATTATTTGGGTTGTTATAATTTCAAGACTTGTTCAAAAATGTTTTTTTTTATGCCCTCTTGAAATTTTAACTTTGAAATTTTTCATTATCCTAAATTACAATTGTTTAAATTCAAGAAATTTTCAACTTTTTCAAAAAAAAAAGATTAAATAAGATTAAAATTCTGATGTTTTAAAATATGTTTTTAAAAATTAAAACAGAGATAATTTCAAATAAATTCTAAAAATGATATATTATGTATAGGTTTATAACATTTATATTTCAAAAAAAAAGTTAGAATTTTTTGTAGTTTCATAATATAATAAATATTTAATTTATGTTTTTTAAATTTTATGAGCAAAAAGACCCTTTTTAGATGTTAGAATAA
This sequence comes from Acanthosepion pharaonis, assembly GCA_903632075.3. Classification (NCBI taxonomy): domain Eukaryota; kingdom Metazoa; phylum Mollusca; class Cephalopoda; order Sepiida; family Sepiidae; genus Acanthosepion; species Acanthosepion pharaonis. Next base: position 366,367 of record CAHIKZ030002282.1, on the reverse strand, counting down.
CAATAACAATAGACATATCCATGCTTTGTTTTTTTTTTTTTCATAAAAATGATTGATTTAATATTAATTATATATACATATTAAATAATATATATATATATATATATATATATATATATAATATACACATGAAAAAAAAATTTTTCTAAATATATCTAAATATATTTTAAATGCATTTTTTCAAAAAACAAAATTGAAATTTTATTTCATTTTTAATTTCAGGAAAAATTTGAAATTTTCAAAAAAATAATAAATGAATAAAAACATTTTTTTCATAAATTATTAAATTTCAAAAATTTCTTTTTAAATTTTCTTTTTTTAAAAAACATTTGTTTCAAAGCAAACTACTAATCCCAAATTCCAAAATTAATCCCATTTATTAAAATATTTATCTTGATTTGATATATTTTCATTTTTAAATTTCTTAAAATTATTAAACGAATATTAGATTTGATTTTTTTTATTAAATTAATCCGAATTAAAATAAATATTAATTTTTTTTAAAATATCAATTAAAATATTTTTTTTTGATTTTTTTGTTTTTATTTGTAAGTTTTTATTATCCTTTATTTATTTGTTATTTGAAAAAAATAATAATGTCATATACAATTTCAAATTATAAAAAATTTTCTACATATAAAATTTTATAAACTTTTTTGAATTTTATTCTATATATTAGGTGGTTTTGAAATAAAAATTTTTTTTTTACAGTAACCAATATTTTATTGAATTTTAGGTATTTTTTTTTATAGTCTTATTTAACAACAATATCTTTATATAAAGAAAAGTTCATTAAATTTTCAAAAATTTTATTTTTATTATAGTTTAACAAAAATTATTTTTTGATAATATCTTTTAAATTTTAACATCCGTAAAAAAAAAATTGAATTGGCTTAAATTTATTAAAAAAATTAAATTTTTTTTTAAAAAATTTTAAAATTTTTTAATCTCAGAAAATTTTTTTTCTTCATTTTCGTTTAAACTGAATATAGTTTTAATTAATTTGTCATTTTGTTTTTTTCTTTCTCAGTATTCTCATTTTAAAATATTTAAAAAAAAATAAAATATTCTTATTAAAATTTTTAATAAAAAAAATTCCTTGCTTGCTGATTGAAGAATTGAAAAACCATTTTTTTAATTCACGTCCAAAAAAATATACATAATCTTGTTCATTAATAGTCATAAAAAAACAAGATTCTAATTAAATAATGTCTTAGTTTTGGTTTTGCATTTTTTTCAATTTACGATTCTGACTGCAGATTTTCAGGAATTTTGTGTGTTAAAAAAATTTTAGTTTTTGTCCAATCTAATGGAAAAAAAATGGAGTAATGTATACATTTTCTTGAAAAAAAACCTCTAACAGACCATTTATTCAATTTTTCTTTTTTTACGACATATAATACTGACTTCAAAATAGAAATCTTCATTAATTCAAAATATGTTTTATACATTTGGATTTAGATAGAAGGATATCTGTATGCAGAAATGAAATATTTATATTATAATTATCTTGTTTTTGTTTTTTATAGTTATTTTTCAGGCCATTTCGATAATTTAAAATATGAATTTTGTTGTATTAATGACATTGATTTTATTGTTTTTTTCTAATTTTTATCTATTTATTGATACTTCAAAGGTTTAATATTGGAAATAGCGGCTCGGATTGAGGAATCAGAGACCGAGTTCGAATTCCAGTCAAATCCATTACATTCATTTACGTGCTAATACCCTTGGGAAAGGTATGAATCCTCTTCTTCCCCCTCTCTCTATGGGTAAATAGCAGGACAGACCAGGTTCTATAGCCTTGGATGGCAACTGGTCTACCGCAGAAAGAAATGGCAACCTACTGCAGGGGAAAAATCTGCCTCATCAGTCATGTATCGAAAGATACATGATTGCGATGATGGTTTAAATCCTCCAATCTATAAAACTAATATAAAATTTAGCCTCTGCAAAAATGAATTTTCGAAATTTCATCAAATTAAATTATTCGGTTCGAAGTTACAGTGTCTATCATTTGAAAAAGACCGGATAATTGTGATAGTTATATATCATATCATCTTCCTGCAGCCTTTAAATGTCCCACTTTCCCCCAGTGACCCCTTCAATTCTCACATTTGAGCTATCTTGTTTCGATACCTGCTCTTCTCGCTTGGGCATTATGTTTCTGATTTTATAAGTTATGTTGCCTATGCAGAGAACCCTGGTTCACTTCTTGCGGTATACCTGTATTTTCTTTTTATTTCTGAATTTTTATTTTCTTTATTAAGGATGTTAGTTAAGGTAGTTCATCTAGAGGAAGGAAAATCCTGATTTTAAAACTCCGCTGTCATATCCAAAACACGGAAAAGGCTATGGAAGTAAATCCTGACAGAAAACCCGGAGTGGAGTCCTGAAGATGGTTGGCTGTCAATACTGACAAATTTTCCTGCAGCCAAACCGTCCTCAAATGTAAAGTCCTGTATTCCTTTTGATCTTGTCGGTACCGATGAAAGGTTGGTATGTAGTCTGTGCAGTGCATCTACTCCATATGACAGTGCAGAAGAAGAAAAAATTGGAATTCAAGGTAGGAGAAACGTTGCTAACCTTAATATCCACAATGCAAAAGGAATCAGTAAGCAATTGTACTATTCTCCCTTGAATGTCACCATGAACCACAAGTGTGAGATGGAAGGGAGTGGTGGCGCGAAATGCGATAACTGAATGAATGAATGATTAAAGACATTAGCAGTTTCCAGGGATTACATTATCCATCTGATAGTACAGAGATCTGAACCCTAACTCCTAAGGCGGATATCCTATCAGTATATGTATAGTATAAGGAATACTGTATTATCCTTTGTAAATGAGATTTGGACCGTATACTAGTTTCAGGTGATGCTGCTCGACGCCATTATGAAATTTACAGTTACAGCCATATTTTTCGACAACTTATCTAGCTTGATTGCATATGCTACTTATGGATACACTTTCGCTAACACGATTCTTCAACTTACACTAAACCATGTGAGTACCTAAAGCAAACAGATTAAACCCTGTCCTTCCAAAACAAAAGTAGATATCTTTTGTTCATCCACGAATATAATGAATCTAGGTTACAACTTTCCAGAAGCTGAACTTTGTTTTCAAGTTGTTAAACCTGAATTCATTCGCAATCCTTAACTACGTCTCTAATCACCAAAACAAAACCCTCTAAATCGTCATGGCCTGTACGACGGATGGGTTTCTATGTAGCAGAGATCATACTCAGGAAGACACTGGCGATCTTAGTTATGTTCTTTCGTTTGGCTATTGTTCATAATACGTAATTTATCTTTACTATCTATCCACCTCAGAGTGATAGTTATGACGGTTGACCGAATAACTGAGAAGATTAATGTTATCCTGTCTGATAATCCCCTCAGCCAGTATTAAAATGCGCTGCGATTTCAATGTTCACCATTTTCCATTGCATACTATCTGACCCAGATCGTGGATGAACCTATTCTTTTGCCCCATATAGTAAGTTACCAAGCAAATCTTCTTCGACACCTGTCTTGGTAGATGTTCGTTCATATCGTTATCCATCTTTGGCCCTTCAGAACGCACACTGGTCTGTACTGAGAATGATGACAAGTGATCTTCGTGTTTTTTTTTTTTAAACTGGAGTAGTGGTTTATCTTATGTTTCCTGTCTAGGATTAAGTTTCTGGTTCCTTCTAAAGTCTACTTCAAGTCTATACTTCTAACATCTCCACCTAAACTCTGAAATTTTATTCACTCGTTTTTATTCTATTTTTTCTTCAATAGGAATAGCTAGGTTCGCCTTTCGCCCGGCTCAAATTTCTCCCCTGTCTTTTGAACAGGAATAGAGATTTATGCTTTGTTTCCTGTCTAGGATTAAGTTTCTGGTTCCTTCTAAAGTCTACTTCAAGTCTATACTTCTAACATCTCCATCTAAACTCTGAAATTTTATTCACTCGTTATTATTTTATTTTTTCCTCAAATCGCCAGGTTCGCCTTTCACCCTGCTCAAATTCCTCCCTTGTCTTTTGAACGGGATTAGTGGTTTATCTTTTGTTTTCTTTTTTAGGATTGGGTTTCTGGTTTTTTCTAAAGTCTTTTTCATTCTCTTTTACTTCCAATAGGTCCTTGCATCTTATTGGCATTATCGCCTTTCTTTGAGTGAATTAATTAAAAAAAAGTCAAAGGCAATCTATAATGTCTCATTTCATAGGAAAACTTTTTGATACTCCAAAGTCGACTGGAAGAGTTTCAGATATTATATTGCTGATGCTACTCTCTCAGAATTCTTCAGACTTAGAATAATCTCCATCATTTCTGAATCAATTCTTTCTGATATCGGGAGTTTTACTTCCTTATAAGAAATATCAGCATAAGTCGAACAGTCAAACTTGGTACATGTGCTGCTGTTTAGTGTAGCCATCACATCGATCTTTATCACAAGAATGATATAGTAAGTATATATAGACATTAAAAAATGTCCGCAATCGTTTCAAAAAGTATTCTAGAAATTGCTAACAGGTGAAACATTATAGAAAATGCTAAGATCAGCTATTAAAGGCAAAGTCTAAGACAAAGTTGAAAATTGAAAGACTAGAGAAATTCGATTCTAGAGAAAAGCAAGCAACATTCTTAAAACCGGGTGTCTCACAAAAAGACAAAAAAAAAAACAAACAAAAAAACAAAAAAAAACAAACAAAAAAAAACAAAAAAAAACAAACAAACAAAAAAACAAAAAAAACAAAAAAAACAAACAAAACAAACAAAAAACAAAAAACAAACAAACAAACAAACAAAAAAGCACACACGCAACAAAAAACAAGAAAATTGGTGCAGTTCGGAATTTTTGAAACAAAAGGTAATGATATAAATATAGTCGCTTAAAACAGAACAAAAACACAAATATTAGATGTGATGTTCAAATTAAAGAACCCTGAGAAAATTTCTTGGTATTTTTTCAGTTCCCAAGTTGGATGTTCTTTCTTTCAGAGAACAATCACTTCGCGCTTAAAATATGATAGCTGGGCTATCCTGGAACAACAAATGATTAAAAAATTATATTAGTTAAATTTTTTAGTTCATTGATATTAAAAAATATATAATTATTTTTTTATATGTTAGTTATTTTTTTTTCATTTCCCTTTTTTTTGTGTGTCACTGTGTAGAAACAACTCGTCATTAATTAATGCCCTAAAGTTTATCACATCTTCGTCGGACAAGATGAAATTCTTTGGTATAAACTTTGCCTCAAATTCCACATTAAACAACCAGGACCGTTCCTAGCTGACTTCTCCGCTCTCACGGAACACAGGGTTTCTGTTCTAAGAAACTAAACTCGGGAAGTTTCTAGACTCTTCAAAACTCTGGAAATTACTAAGGATACTGGTCTAGAAAACATGAGCACCGAGCCAACTTAAATCTTTGTATAATATCTCAAGTCTGTGCAAGTGTTATGTATTTTCCCTGTTTTCAAAGTTGCCGGTGAATACTTATCCTCGTCGCAATATCACTCCATCAGTAACTTTAGTGTTATCAGCAAATAATTCGAGTCTATTAGCAAAACAACTCTCAGAGCGACAAACAGTATGGCTTTTGCTCCTCTATGTAACTGTCGTTAGAGACACAATCAATTATAGTTCATCACGAGAGCGATTGCTTAGATATCTCGAAGGCTTTCAACAAGCTGTGGCATAGAGGGTTGCTTACACAAGATCTCTAGCTATGGCATCTCTGGAAAAGTCTACGCAATTATCAATTCCTTTAAATCGGGTAGGTCCAGGCAAATTTTTGCGGATGTCCAATCTTTTGAAGCCCATGAGATCAATCCCATAAAGCTCTTTCTTTCCTGCTTTTTATTAACTATCGGATTAAGAATATTAGCAGATTCTTAGTTAATATATATATAAATACAAATACCATAGAGTATGGGAGTACCTTCAAAATCAAAATAAGAACCTGGCAACTAATCTCTCCTCTGGTCTAGATTTAATAGCTCATTTGGGGGGGGGGTTTGGGGAGAGGAAACGGACTTGTAACATTCAGTATCTGTCTATATTTCTGAGATGAGGTATTATGTACATTATTTACATTATTCGGACTATTGTCCACATCTTTGTTTGCCATATTTATTACAAGTTTCGGCCCTTCAGTTCCTGCCTATATTTCTGAGATGAGGTATTATGTACACTATTTATATTGTTCGGACTATTGTCCTCATCCTTGTTGCCATATTTATTACAACGTTTCGGCCCTTCAGTATCTGTCTATATTTCTGAGATGATATATATATATATTTACATTATTCAGACTATTGTCCTCATCTTTGTTGCCATATTTATTACAACGTTTCGGCCCTTCAGTATCTGTCTATATTTCTTAGATGAGGTATTATGTTCACTATTTACATTATTCGGACTGTTGTCCTCATCTTTGTCACCATATTTATCACAACGTTTCGGCCGTTGTACGCTCCGGCCTTCTTCAGGTGGTTGGAATGTCGAACTGAACTCTTTATTTCGCTCACTGGGGTAGACTGTTCTAGTTCCACGTGCCATGTCTAATGGATGTCAGTTATCAGTTATATCCTGCTTAATTCCCCTCTCCACGTTCTCTACTGCCTTAACCAGGTATTGAACTTACACTCTTTGGGTCTTGTCATTGGACTAATGCCTTTAATCCCTATGTCATATTTCCTTGAGAGCATCTGTGAATGAATTTCTGGGTATTATAAGGTTTAATTTTATTTTTATTATAAACAAGTTTGTTGTTCAGTATCTGTCTATATTTCTGAGATGAGGTATTATTATGTACACTAATTACATTATTTGGACTATTGCCCTCATATTTGTTGCCATATTTATCACAACGTTTCGGCCGTTGTACGCTCCGGCCTACTCCAGGTGGTTGGAATGTCGAAATGAACCCTTTATTTCACTTACCGGGTGAGACTGTTCTAGTTCCACGTGCCATGTCTAATGGATGTCAGTTATCAGTTATCTCCTGTTAATTCACCTCTCCAAGTTCTCTACTGCCTTAACCAGGTATGAACTCACACTGTCACTGGATCTAACCAACAGCTTTATCCACAATGCCATGTGTCCTGAAGAAGGTGGGAGCGTACAACGGCCGAAACGTTGTGATGAATATGGCGACAAAGATGAGGACAATAGTCCGAATAATGTAAATAGTGTACATAATACCTCATTTCAGAAATATAGACAGATACTGAAGGCCGAAACGTTGTAATAAATATGGCGATAAAGATGAGGACAATAGTCCGAATAATGTAAATAGTGTACATAATACCTCATCTCAGAAATATAGACAGATACTGAAAGGCCGAAACGTTGTGATAAATATGGCGACAAAGATGAGGACAATAGTCCGAATAATGTAAATAGTGTACATAATACCTTATTTCAGATATATAGACAGATACTGAAGGCCGAAACGGTGTAATAAATATGGCGATAAAGATGAGGACAATAGTCCGAATAATGTAAATAGTGTACATAATACCTCATCTCAGAAATATAGACAGATACTGAAAGGCCGAAACGTTGTAATAAATATGGCAGCAAAGATGAGGACAATAGTCCGAATAATGTAAATAGTGTACATAATACCTCATTTCAGAAATATAGATAGATACTGAAAGACCGAAACGTTGTGATGAATATGGCGACAAAGATGAGGACAATAGTCCGAATAATGTAAATAGTGTACATAATACCTCATTTCAGAAATATAGACAGTAACTGAAGGCCGAAACGTTGTAATAAATATGGCGACAAAGATGAGGACAATAGTCTGAATAATGTAAATAGTGTACATAATACCTCATCTCAGAAATATAGACAGATACTGAAAGGCCGAAACGTTGTAATAAATATGGCGACAAAGATGAGGACAATAGTCCGAATAATATAAATAGTGTACATAATACCTCATTTCAGAAATATAGACAGATACTGAAAGGCCGAAACGTTGTAATAAATATGGCGACAAAGATGAGGACAATAGTCCGAATAATGTAAATAGTTGTAATTTTCAATAACTCAGAAACCAAGTATTATTTTATCTTCACCGACCAGTTACCTCAAGTTACGATGAATTGCTTTTCCTTGTTTTTAATGTCTATTCCGATTCAAGTTTACTCCACACCTCAAGTAGAACTCATGTATATAATCCACTGTTAAAGATGCTAGAAAAATTGTCAACTACTTGTTCTATTTCGTCCAAAAAGCACTTGACTCCTTCTTGCACGTTTTATAATTACAAGAGTCAATCAAACCAAAAAGTGTGTATTGATTGCTACTATAAGTGGCCAGGAGCTGACCAATCCTCACTTTCCAGCCTTGTAAGAGTTTAAAATCGTTTGCGCCGCATTGCGGGGATGACTTATTTTTCGACCTGCAACTCCTTATAGACCTAACGTCGTGAGCCTGTCACTACCCTCTCGTTACTTCCATGTCAAATATTCAGACGAGCACCAAGTTCAATCAGTTTTCCAGCTGAAATCTGCCATGCTGCATAGACGGAATTGAACCATTTTCACTGCTCCCCGTTATTCCAATTGAAAATCGGAAGTTTTACTCAGAGACGTTTTCCCTAAAACAGCTGCTTAGTGAAAAAAGACTCCCGCGGGTATACTTTCCTGAACGACAATGTCTTCAAGTGAGGGACCAATTGTTACATATCTTCCTTATCCATACAATTCCCACTCTCTTTTTTTCCAGTTTCTAGATTAATTTTATGCACCTCATTCAGTAATCCTCTACTTTTATGGCCCTGGATAAAAATAAGTGAAGAAAAAAATTATTCATGTTAAGGTATTAAAAATATTCTGAATTTAGATTACTCAACCACAGAAATAGTAGCATGAAGCATAGGTTTGAATTTCCCACGCATTGTTTGTGAAACCTATTTGCAAACTATTGATTCGTCTCAAGCCATTAAAATATATGCTAAATTTCAAATTGCTCTCTTGCAAACATACAAACGTGAAAGCACCTAGTGGGAATTGAACCCAGTACTTTAGTGTCTCTGAAATTAGATTGCTAAGTATGTAGCCAGGCAGTAAATGATTTATTTGTTTTTTATGGCTTAATGTTTATTTTGCAGGTTATTTAAAGCCAGAAAATATTTTCAGATTGCAAGAATTTTGTTTTTGAGATAATAAGGATTTATTGCTACAAGTCCTACTAATTAACCCATAGCTGGGGGAAGAAGAGGTGGATTCATATATTTCCCAGCGGTATTTGCACGTAAGTGAGTATAAAGAACACAGTTGGAATTGGAACTCGGCTCTCTAACTTCCAATTCCGAACCATTATGCATTAAACCACTCACGCGTCCAAGCTTGCAGAAGTTGTTATTTCGAAGCGATCGCGCATCTAGGTACTGACCAAGTTCGACGTTGCTTAACTTTGGTGATCGTACTGGAACCGGTGTTTCAACGTGATATGGCCGTAAGCCGCCAGGCAGTAAAATAGTTTCTGAGTTTAGATTAGTCTGGTATATGCATGATGCACCCACTGAGGATTTTAATAATTATAGTATTTATTGAGTGAGAAATACGTTGCTAAGCATTGATTCATAGTGAAGATTTTAATCAGTTACACAATATTTGTCGTATAGTGTTTCATTTAAATTTCTTTGTGGTAGATTAGGTTCGTGGCGTGATTATAAAAGGGAATCCAAACAACTTAGCTATGTATATGTTAGCATGTTAAAAAAAAAACAATAATAAAAAAAACAGGGTCGCAAGAAGTAATAAATGCAAGAAAAATTCTACAAAATAGAAGGAAAAACAAAACAAAAGAAAAACGAGGTAAAAAAAAAGAAATATTTTTTCTTGAAACTGTTTCTTGAGTTATAGATAATATAAGGAAAGAAAGAAAGAAAGAAAGGAAAAATAGAAAAGCATAAAAAATAAAAAAAAGAAAGAAAAAAAGCGTTACAGAAAGCACGAGAAAGGAAGAAAGAAAAGATATAGAAAGAGATAAGAAAGAAAGAAAGAAATAAGAAAACGTTAGAAAGCACAAGAAAGAAAGGAAGGCAACAGAAAGAAAGAAAAAAAAAGAAAGCGTTATAGAAAGCACGAGAAGGAAAGAAATGACATAGAAAGGCAAACAAACAAAACAAAAAGAAAGCATTATAGAAGGCATGAGAAAGAAAACGAAGATATAGAAACGCAAAAGAAAGAAAGGAAAGATATAGAATAGCATAAGAAAAAAAGAATGTGTTATAGAAAGAATGAGAAAGAAAGAAAAAGTTATTAAACATAAAACATTATCAAAGAAGTTATAGTAAATTATAGGAAGTAAGCCAGAAAGAAAGAAGACGTTATAGAAGGAATAAGAAAAAAAAAATAGAAGGTATAAGAAGTTCTAGAAAGCATAAGAAAACAAGCAAGCAAAAAAGAAAAAAGGAAAAAAGAAAGTATAAGAAGTTATAAGAAAGAAAGAAGGAAAAAAGAAAACAAAATGTTATAAGAAAGAAAGAAAGAAAGAAAGAAAGAAAGAAATAAATAAATAAAGAAAGAAAGAAAAAAAAGCTGTTGTCTTCTGTGACCCATTTTGTTCAACATAAACACGGACGGTAATCAAAAGAAACAGTCATGACTCATGGTGTTATGCTGTACGAATTTCAAAGTGTATGACACCTGTTACATACATATATTAGCTCTCAAATATAGCAGGCCAGACTGATGTAAATCCATGCAAAGACACACACACACGCACAACCATAAACAAGACATACAGAATCGCATGCACGAACATATACATATATATATATATATACACATATATATGCAAATATAAACTAAGCAGATACATAACTACACATGCCATAACACCTACAAAAAGGTGTAGAAATGAAGATTATTAATGAAAGAAAAAAAGACCATTACAAATAGCGACTATGACAAATAAAGAAGGACCATGACAAATAGAGAGTGTTGCGAATTGACATATATATATATATATATATATATATATATATATATATAAGTATGGCTGTATATTTTAATTTTTTACACACACACACACACACACACATACATACATACATACATACACACACACACACACACACATATATATATATATATGTTAAAAATATACCTAATACCCTACGTTGCATTCAACGGAGAGTATTAGGTAAATTCTTTTAATATATTACAATAGATAGCTTTGTTATTTAACATTGAGCGCTGTTTTTTTTACATTATATATATATATATATATATATATATATATATATATATATATATATATATATATATATATATATATATATATATAGTGTGTGTATATATATATATAAACAAATGGGTAAATATAGGTATATATATATATGTGTGTGTGTGTGTAACTAGATAATCAAATAAATAAGGTAAATCGAGGAAGTATTCGTATACAAATACACACATATATATAATGTTATATATATATAATATATGTGTGTATTTGTATACGAATACTTCCTCGTGCATTTACCTAAAGTTACCCATTTGATTATGTTACTTTGTTAACCCAGTAGAAAGTATAGGAGCCACCCAAGGTAGAGGCTTACCGAGTGGGATTATTGTATGGGTGTAATCAAAGAGATAGGAGAAAGTAAGGCCTGTATATGAAAGTATGTAGGATAAATAGGTTGACCCTAGACGAAAGGTCAGAACTTGTAGAACTAAGGAATGTACCGCATGAAAACATTTTTCTTGGAAATAGCGATGGAGTATTGAAAGTGGAAAATAATTAATCACCTACAAGGTCACGTAATCGCTCTTCAGCTCTCTCAAAGCTTGACAGTGAGGATTGAAAAGTGCTAGCCCACATTTTGCAGCAACATTCTATTTTGGGTCTGTAAAGCAATTCTTTGTCATATTCTCCCCCGTTTTAGGTTTTACTAGGTAGAAATTTCTCTGTAGAGTGGAACAACATCTGAATATTTTCCTTATGTTGTATGGATCGCATATCTTTTGAATCTTTCCTGATAACCATTTGACGTAAGGTAGACCGACCTAGTCTTCCTCTCTGTTACTTGTATTTCCACTTGTAAACGGTTAGTTGTTATTCTGAATGGTAAGTTTGAAGCTGCTCTTTTCTTGGTGGTATGTGTCTGGGTCGCCACTAATGATTTTTACCCATTTTTTAGGCATCGAATGATCCCTTTCTTCACACTATGGATGGTGGGAATTGAGGTTGCGGTATTGTACGATGATATACGGATGCTTTGAACCCATTGTCTGTGCCAGTTATTAGTACATCCAGGAAGGCTAGCTGATTAGTATTTTCTTTTTCCATTGTGACCTGGATCGAACGTCTTACTATGTTCATATACTCCTGGAGTATTTATATAGTTTCCTGGTGCAGTCGGGGTATGAATGTGTCATCTATATATCACAGCCATATTCTTGGATTTAATGGTGCTATTTCTAAATTTATTTCCTTCGCTAGTTACAATGGTTATAACCAATCCTTCTTTCTGTTGGTATTATCAGACACTAGTTGTTATCTGTATACAGTACGTCAACATTTCCATTAGATTATATATTGGATTGTTAGTGCTTCCAGAGAGGCGTTTGCTTTCAGTTGGTTTCGAACCACTGTTAGGGCCTTATCTGCAGGAACTCTGGTGAACAGGCTTACCACATCCAAGCTTGCCATCCGATTATTGTGGATGAAACCCCCCTTGGATCAGTTTCAATAGGTGTTCTGGTTTTCTAACATAGAAAGAGAATTTCCCTGTTTGTGGGTTGAATATATTTACTAGGAATCTGCTTGGCGGGTGTCATGCTGAGCACATGCAGCTGAAACCTATAGGGAAAGATATGAATCTCTTCTTCCAGCAGCTATGGGTAAATGACCGAACAGACTGGGTTTTATGGCCTTGGGTGGCAACTGGTCTAGAAAGACAACTCTAAATTCAAAACCTGAGAGGGTCGTTTGGAGACCTATGTATATATTTGTATTAGGCTCTTGGTAAGTTCTGAAAAAGGCTTCACAACTATAATCAAATCATGTGAGTAGTCTGGCTGTTTGATTCTAAGAACTTAGTTGCTGTACCCTCATACATCGAAAACGACGGCAGAGGTGTTGTATATAAAAAAATATCGGGACTGTTGATATGGTAACGGGGTTTAAGTATGCAGAGGTAAGCCGCTTGGTACAGATTGATCTTGTAACGTCCACATTCACTTCCGTTGTTTCTAGCAGAGATTGGAAGGAAAGTGTGTAGAGTGTGGCGAAGAACAACATTACCCAGGCCAAAACAATACCCGTTTCGACACTTTCCTCTTCAAAGATCAAATCCCTCTTGAAAGTAACAAGAATTCAAGATGTCGAGGAAATCCAAGAGAATGCGACAAGGCAACTACTCGCTATCCACAAGAGGAGTCCCAGGAACGCTTCCATCAATGGAAACGACTTTGGATGAAGTGTGTTTCTTCAGAAAAGGACTATTTCGCAGGAGATCAAATGTCAAATTTGTTGTAGTTTTTTTTATAGACCCAGCCCCGATACTTTTTGATCAGATCTCGTAATATATGTTGATTGCCCCATCTTCACAGATGATTGCCGTCTTATCCATCAAAGATGAGTTAACAAGACATCTGTACATCAGTGCATTATAGTGATGTAGGATTGTAGGACACCTACAACACACTTTGAACCTTAGTAACTAACTTCCAGTGACAAGCTATCGCAAGATGACTATAAGCCACTTCGATCGCAGGTTTTTTTCCGTGTATCCCTCTCACAAAACGCAGCAATGACTTGTCGAAAAATGCTTTCAGCCACAGAGGTCACGCCACCACTAACCGCCAGATAATGGACAGATGCATCATGGGTTTACACAAATTAACTATTTGCCCATAGCTGGAACCCTAACAGGTGCTACCACCCCGATTTAGGGTGGGCATGGAAACAACAACAATTAAAGGGTGGTTCCACGCTCCTTATAATCTCTAATCTCCCAATCAGAAGACTTGCTGCAGGATGTAGTTTATCATATCCAGGGCAACACACACACACACACACACACACACACACACACACACATATATATATATGTATATATATATAAGTAAAAGGTTTGTCACTTAGCTGATTGAAGATTATCGTGTCTCAGAGTCATAAAAAATTATCTTGTGTCCGAGTCATAAAAAATTATCTTGTGTCCGAGTCATAGAAAATTATTGTGTGTCCGAGTAATAAAAAATTATAGTGTCTCAGAGTCATAAAAGATTATCTTGTGTCCGAGTCATAGAAAATTATCTTGTGTCCGAGTCATAGAAAATTATCGTATCTCAGAGTCATAAAAAATTATCTTGTGTCCGAGTCATAGAAAATTATTGTGTGTCCGAGTCATAGAAAATTATAGTGTCTCAGAGTCATAAAAGATTATCTTGTGTCCGAGTCATAGAAAATTATCTTGTGTCCGAGTCATAGAAAATTAGTGAATCCGTTTCATAAAAAAGAAGATGGAGATAATGCCACTAAGACACAACGGGTTACTGGGTGTGAAATGGAAAGAGATGATTTGAGGAGGAGGAAGGACAATAAAAGAATTGGTTTCATGAAAAAGAGAAGATGGAGATAATGCCACTAAGACACAAAACAGGTTACTGGGTGTGAAAAAATGGAAAGAAATGATTTGACTGAGGAAAAGACAATAAAAGAATTGGTTTCATGAAAACAGAAGATGGATAAAAGAATGCCACTAAGACACACAAATTACTGGGTGAAAAATGGAAAGAGATGATTTGATCAAAGGACAATAAAAGAATTGGTTTCATGAAAAACAGAAGATGGAGATAATGCCACTAAGACACAACGGGTTACTGGGTGGAAAGAAAGATGAAGTGAGAGGAAGGACAATAAAAGAATTGGTTTCAGAAAAAGGAATGACAATAAAAGAATTTACTGGGTTTCATGAAAAACAGAAGATGGTGATAATGACAATAAGACAAAAATTTTACTAAAAGACACAAAGAGAAATGGAAAGAGATGATTTTAGTGAGGAGGAAGGACAATAAAAGAATTGGTTTCATGAAAAAAAAGAAGATGGAGATAATGCCACTAAGACACAACGGGTTACTGGGTGTGAAATGGAAAGAGATGATTCAGGAAGGACAATAAAAGAATTGGTTTCATGAAAAAAGATGGAGATTTGCCACTAAGACACAACGGGTTAAAGATCTGAATAATGAAGACACAACGGGTTACTGGGAGAAATGGAAAGATGATTTGAGGAGGAAAGGAAAATAAAAAAAGAATTGGTTTCATGAAAAACAGAAGATGGAGATAATGCCACTAAGACACAACAACATACTGGGTGTGAAATGGAAAGAGATGATTTTAGTGAGGAGGAAGGACAATAAAAAATTGGTTTCATGAAAAAGAGAAGATGGAGATAATGCCACTAAGACACAACGGGTTACTGGGTGTGAAATGAATGAAAGAGATGATTTGAGTGAGGAGGAAGGACAATAAAAGAATTGGTTTCATGAAAACAGAAGATGGAGATAATGCCACTAAGACACAACGGGTTACTGGGTGAAATGGAAAGAGATGATTTGAATGAGGAGGAAGGAAATAAAAGAATTGGTTTCATGAAAAACAGAAGATGGAGATAATGCCACTAAGACACAACGGGTTACTGGGTGAAATGGAAAGAGATGACATGAGTGAGGAGGAAGGACAATAAAAGAATTGGTTTCATGAAAACAGAAGATGGAGATAATGCCACTAAGACACAACGGGTTACTGGGTGTGAAATGGAAAGAGATGATTTGAGTGAGGAGAAAGGACAATAAAAGAATTGGTTTCATGAAAAACAGAAGATGGAGATAATGCCACTAAGACACAACGGGGTTACTGGGAGTGAAAGAGAAACAGATGATTTGAGGAGAAAGGAAGGACAATAAAGGAATTGGTTTCATGAAAAACAGAAGATGGAGATAATGCCACTAAGACACAACGGGTTACTGGGTGAAATGGAAAGAGATGATTTTGAGTGAGGAGGAAGGACAATAAAAGAATTGGTTTCATGAAAACAGAAGATGGAGATAATGCCACTAAGACACAACGGGTTACTGGGTGTGAAATGGAAAGAGATGATTTGAGTGAGGAGAAAGGACAATAAAAGAATTGGTTTCAGGAAAACAGAAGATGGAGATAATGCCACTAAGACACAAGGGGTTACTGGGAAGATGGAGATAATGAAAGAGAATGAAAGAATGACTTTAGTGAGGAGGAAGGACAATAAAAAAAGAATTGGTTTCAGAAAACAGAAGATGGAGATAATGCCACTAAGACACAACGGGTTACTGGGGAGTGAAAAGAGAAAAGAGATGACTTTAGTGAGGAGGAAGGACAATAAAAGAAATTGGTTTCAGGAAAACAGAAGATGGAGATAATGCCACTAAGACACAAGGGTTACTGGGTGTGAAAGAGAATGAGAAGGAAGACTTTGGTTTCAGTGAAGGAGAAAGGACAATAAAAGAATAGGTTTCAGGAAAAAGAAGATGGAGATAATGCCACTAAGACACAACGGGTTACTGGGTGTGAAAGAGAATGAGAAACTTTAGTGAGAGAAAAAGACAATAAAAGAATTGGTTTCAGGAAAACAGAAGATGGATGATAATGCCACTAAGACACAACAAAAGAATACTGGGAGTGAAAGAAGAAAAGATGACTTTAGTGAGGAGAAAGGACAATAAAAGAATTGGTTTCAGGAAAACAGAAGATGGAGATAATGCCACTAAGACACAACAAAAATTACTGGGAGTGAAAGAGAATGAAATGATTTTAGTGAGGAGAAAGGACAATAAAAGAATTGGTTTCATGAAAACAGAAGATGGTGATAATGCCACTAAGACACAACGGGTTACTGGGAGTGAAAAATGAGAATGAGAAGACTTTGAGTGAGGAGGAAGGACAATAAAAAAAGAATTGGTTTCAGAAAAACAGAAGATGGAGATAATGCCACTAAGACACAACGGGTTACTGGGAGTGAAAGAGAAAGAGATGACTTTGAGTGAGGAGGAAAGGACAATAAAAGAACAGGTTTCAGGAAAAACAGAAGATGGAGATAATGCCACTAAGACACAACGGGTTACTGGGAGAAATGAGAAAGAGATGATTTTAGAGTGAAAGGAAGGACAATAAAAAGAATTGGTTTCATGAAAACAGAAGATGGAGATAATGCCACTAAGACACAACGGGTTACTGGGAGTGAAATGGAAAGAGATGACTTTAGTGAGGAGGAAGGACAATAAAAGAATTGGTTTCATGAAAACAGAAGATGGAGATAATGCCACTAAGACACAACAGGTTACTGGGGAGATGAAAGAGAAAAGGAAGGAGAAGACTTTGGAGAAAAAGGAGGAAGGACAATAAAAGAAACAGGTTTCAGGAAACAGAGAAGATGGATAATGCCACTAAGACACAACGGGTTACTTACTGGAAAGAGATGATTTGAAAAGGAGGAAGGACAATAAAAGAATTGGTTTCATGAAAACAGAAGATGGAGATAATGCCACTAAGACACAACAATAAAAGAGAATTTGAGGAGGAGGAAGGACAATAAAAGGAAAGAAAAAAAAGAAGATGGCCAGATAATGCCACTAAGACACAAGGGGTTACTGGGTGTGAAAGAGAATGAAAAGACTAGAGTTGGGAGGAGGAAAGGACAATAAAAGAATAAAAGGGTTTCAGGAAAACAGAAGATGGAGATAATGCCACTAAGACACAAGGGGTTACTGGGAGTGAAATGGAAAGAGATGATTTGAGTGAGGAGGAAGGACAATAAAAGAATTGGTTTCATGAAAACAGAAGATGGAGATAATGCCACTAAGACACAACTGGGTGTGAAATACTGATGATTTGAAAGAGGAATGACAATAAAAGAATTTTTCAGAAAAGAAGATGGAGATAATGCCAGAAAACGGACAATAAAAAAGAGATGATTTGAGGAATCAGAAAACAGAAGATGGAGATAATGCCACTAAGACACAACGGGGTTACTGGGAGTGAAAGAGAAATGAGAAGACATTAGTGGAGGAGGAAAAAGGACAATAAAAGAATTGGTTTCAGGAAACAGAAGATGGAGATAATGCCACTAAGACACAACGGGTTACTGGGTGAAATGGAAAGAGATGAAAGAGGAGGAAGGAAATAAAAGAATTGGTTTCATGAAAAAGAAGATGGAGATAATGCCACTAAGACACAACGTGAGGAAAAAGAAGAATGATTTGAGGAGGAGGAAATAAAAGAAATTTTCAGGAAAACAGAAGATGGAGATAATGCCACTAAGACACAAGGGGTTACTGGGAGTGAAAGAAAAGAGAATGAGAAGACTTTAGTGAAATGGAGAAAGGACAAAAAAACAATAAAGAATTGGTTTCAGGAAAACAGAAGATGGAGATAATGCCACTAAGACACAACGGGTTACTGGGAGTGAAATGGAAAGAGAATGACTTGAGTGAGGAGGAAAAAGGACAATAAAAGAATTGGTTTCATGAAAAACAGAAGATGGAGATAATGCCACTAAGACACAACGGGTTACTGGGAGTGAAAGAGAAAGAGATGATTTGTGTGAGGAGGAAAAGGACAATAAAAGAATTGGTTTCATGAAAACAGAAGATGGAGATAATGCCACTAAGACACAACGGGTTACTCTTGAGTGAGGAGGAAGGAGAAAAAAAGAATTGGTTTCAGAAAAACAGAAGATGGAGATAATGCCACTAAGACACAACGGGGTTACTGGGAAATGGAAAAATGAAAAAGACAATAAAAGAATTGGTTTCATTAGAAGATGAGAGGAGGAAACGGGTTACTGGAAAATAAAGGAGGAACAGGTTTCAAAAACAGAAGATGGTGATAATGCCACTAAGACACAAGGGGTTACTGGGAGGAAAGAGAATGAAAAACGACTATTTTAAGATGAGGAAAAGGACAATAAAAGAATTGGTTTCATGAAAACAGAAGATGGAGATAATGCCACTAAGACACAAGGGGTTACTGGGGTGAAAAAGAGAAAAGAGATGATTTGAGTGAGGAGGAAGGACAATAAAAGAATTGGTTTCATGAAAACAGAAGATGGAGATAATGCCACTAAGACACAAGGGGTTACTGGGTGTGAAAAGAGAATGAGAAAACATTTGAGTGAGGAAAAGGACAATAAAAGAATTGGTTTCAGAAAACAGAAGATGGAGATAATGCCACTAAGACACAAGGGGTTACTGGGAGTGAAATGAGAATGAGAAGACATTTTTCATGAGGAGAAGAAAGGACAATAAAAGAACAGGTTTCAGGAAAAACAGAAGATGGAAGATGGATAATGCCACTAAGACACAAGGGGTTACTGGGTGAGAAAAGAGAATGAGAAGACTTTAGTGAGGAGGAAAGGACAATAAAAGAACAGGTTTCAAAAAACAGAAGATGGTGATAATGCCACTAAGACACAACGGGTTACTGGGAGAAAAAAAGAGAAATTGATTTAGATGAAAGAAAGGACAATAAAAAAATTGGTTTCAGAAAACAGAAGATGGAGAAATGGACAAATAAAAAATGGAACAGGATTTCAGGAAAACAATAAAAAGAAGATGGTGATAATGCCACTAAGACACAAGGGGTTACTGGGTGTGAAATGGAAAGAGATGATTTGAGGAGGAAAAGGACAATAAAAGAATTGGTTTCAGGAAAACAGAAGATGGAGATAATGCCACTAAGACACAACGATTACTGGGAGAAAGGAAAAGATGACATGGAGTGAAAAGGACAATAAAGAATTGGTTTCATGAAAACAGAAGATGGAATAATGCCACTAAGACACAACGGTTACTGGGTGAAATGGAAAGAGATGATTTGAGTGAGGAGGAAGGACAATAAAAGAATTGGTTTCATGAAAACAGAAGATGGAGATAATGCCACTAAGACACAAGGGGTTACTGGGAAAGAGAAACAGATGACATTAGTGAAAGAATGAAATGAAAAAGAAGATGGAGATAATTTTACTGGGTGTGAAATGGAAAGAGATGATTTGAGGAAAAGGACAATAAAAGAATTGGTTTCAGGAAAACAGAAGATGGAGATAATGCCACTAAGACACAAGGGGTTACTGGGAGTGAAATGGAATGAGAAAGATTTTAGTGAGGAGGAAAAGGACAATAAAAGAATTGGTTTCATGAAAACAGAAGATGGAGATAATGCCACTAAGACACAAGGGGTTACTGGGAGTGAAAGAGAAAAGAGAAAAGACTTTTTCATGAAAAGAGAATAAACGGACAATAAAAAAGAAAGAGGTTTCAGGAAAAGGACAGAAGATGGTGATAATGCCACTAAGACACAACGGGTTACTGGGAGTGAAAATGGAATGAAAAGACTTTGAAATTGGAGAGGAGGAAAGGACAATAAAAGAATTGGTTTTCAGGAAAACAGAAGATGGAGATAATGCCACTAAGACACAACGGGTTACTGGGTGTGAAAGAAAATGAAAGACTTTGATTTGAGTGAGGAGGAAGGACAATAAAAGAATTGGTTTCAGGAAAACAGAAGATGGAGATAATGCCACTAAGACACAAGGGGTTACTGGGAGTGAAAGAAAGAATGATTTGAAAAAGACAATAAAAGAATTGGTTTCATGAAAAACAGAAGGGAAAATGGACAATAAAAAATGGAAAGAGGATTTTCAGGAAAAGGACAATAAAAGAATTGATGGAAGATGATAATGCCACTAAGACACAAGGGGTTACTGGGGTGAAATGGAAAGAGATGATTTGAGAAAGGAAGGACAATAAAAGAATTGGTTTCATGAAAAAGAAGATGGAGATAATGACACAACGGGTTACTAAATGGAAAGAGATGATTTGAGGAGGAGGAAGGACAACGGGTTTCAAAAAACAGAAGAAATGGAAATGCCAGGACACAACGGGTTCAGGAAGACAAAAAGAAGATGGTGATGGGAATGCCACTAAGACACAACGGGGTTACTGGGAGTGAAATGGAAAGAAATGATTTGAGTGAGGAGGAAGGAAAATAAAGAATTGGTTTCAGAAAAAAGAAGATGGAGATAATGCCACTAAGACACAACGGGTTACTGGGTTCAAATGGAAAGAGATGATTTGAGAAGGAGGAAGGACAATAAAAGAATTGGTTTCATGAAAACAGAAGATGGAGATAATGCCACTAAGACACAACGGGTTACTGGGAGGAAATGACTGATTTGAGGAGGAGGAAGGACAATAAAGAAATTGAAAAACAGAAGATGGAGATAATGCCACTAAGACACAACGGGTTACTGGGTGAAATGGAAAGAGATTTTGAGTGAGGAGGAAGGACAATAAAAGAATTGGTTTCATGAAAACAGAAGATGGAGATAATGCCACTAAGACACAACGGGTTACTGGGGTGTGAAATGGAAAGAGAAGACTTTGAGTGAGGAAAAGGACAATAAAAAAACAGGTTTCAGAAAACAGAAGATGGAGATAATGCCACTAAGACACAACGGGTTACTGGGTGTGAAATGGAAAGAGATGATTTTAGTGAGGAGGAAGGACAATAAAAGAATTGGTTTCATGAAAAACAGAAGATGGAGATAATGCCACTAAGACACAACGGGTTACTGGGAGTGAAATGGAAAGAGAAAGACAATCTACATTTAGTAAAAGGAAGGACAATAAAAGAATTGGTTTCATGAAAAAAGAAGATGGAGATAATGCCACTAAGACACAACGGGTTACTGGGTGTGAAATGGAAAGAGATGATTTGAGTGAGGAGGAAGGACAATAAAAGAATTGGTTTCATGAAAACAGAAGATGGAGATAATGCCACTAAGACACAACAGGTTACTGGGAGTGAAATGATTTTAGAAAAGGAATGACAATAAAAGAATTAGTGAGAAGATGGGGAAATGCCACTAAGACAATAAAATGGAAAGAGGATTTCAGGAGGAGGAAGGACAATAAAAGAATTGGTTTCATGAAAACAGAAGATGGAGATAATGCCACTAAGACACAACGGGTTACTGGGTGTGAAATGGAATGAGAAGAATTGTTTAGTGAGGAGAAAAGACAATAAAAGAACAGGTTTCAGGAAAAGACAGAAGATGGAGATAATGCCACTAAGACACAAGGGGTTACTGCGAGTGAAATCATCCATGCCATTGCGGTGGGAAAGTGACTGAAGCCAAGATGCCAGCTCAGGACCAATAACATTAGAGACCCTTCTTTGGATTTTGTTGAGAGTCCGGAGATATATAGCAGGAGCACCAGACCAGATATCGCAGCAATATTCAATGTACAAATGCATGATAGATTTTTAAATGTGCAAGATGGATTAAAGCAAGTGTATTGGAAATGTATGGGTGGGGGGTTAATTGAAATATACATACTTTCTTTTCAGCTCACTTCCTATAAACTCAAAAGGAATACACCGCGTCATAATTTCCGATATCTCATTCAAAAGGTTTTATGGTTTGGGAACGTAATTTTGCTAATTTTTCTTGTTGACAAAGTTTCCAGATATTTCTATAATTGTGTAAGGTTTTGCTTTTTTTTTTATTTTAAAAAAATTTCCAGTTTACATTTTTTAATTTTTCCTTTAATATCAATACATGGTTGGCTAGTCTAGTAGAATTCATAAGGCTTTCTAGCTTAAAAGATGACTTGTGATTGTACCACCTCTTCTTAAACTTACCCTCAGTCCACCCTATATATATTTTTGTGGTCATTTGTATTTATTACTTCTGCATTGCAAAGTACTGCTTCAGTTTTGCAAACTACATCTAATTTTAATTCTACAGTTGCATATATCACTATTAGCGATGTTTTGCTGTCCATTAGTTTTGAAAATTCTGGCATTTTGTTTTTTTATTATGGTTATTACTAGTACAGCTGTAGCTTAATTTAACTGTGTTTTTATTAAATATTTTATGTAATTCAGAATTTGGGGGGAATTGTTTGTTAAGTAATTTGAAAAATATTTTACTCTTGACCTTTAAATTAAAAGTGGGGGTTGAACCAAGTATTTTCTTTTGCTCAAGTTGTGCTTCATTTGTTTACTTTAATTGAGATTTAAGTTATATATATATATATATATATATATATATATATATATATATATTAAATTTAAGATATATATATATATATATATATTAAGATTTAAGTTATATATATATATATTAAGATTTAAGTTATATATATATATATATATATATATATATATTAAGTTATATATATATATATATATATATAGAGAGAGAGAGAGAGAGAGAGTAGAGAGATGCAGGAGCGTTTGTCAAGTAATGAGTCAGTTTTTCTCACTTGGTGTCGCACCAGCAAACATCAATATCCGCCTAGATGAATGATTTCCCATTTAATATCCTAGTTGATATGTGTGCCAGCATTAACATTGTAACCGGAGATACCTATGACATGCCTAATGCTAACCTCCGAGAAAGTGACTCATTCTTGGGCTCACGTCCTCAGTTGACATGAAGCGAAAAGACTATATTGAATCCATTGCTAGGTCATCTGCTAAGAAAGTTGGTTCACTGTGTCGTGCGAGATAATTCTTCTCTCCAGAATCTATCTTACATATTTATAAGTCAACCATTCGTCCATACTTAGAATATTGCTGCCACATATAGTCCGGTTTCTTTTCTAATGAATAACCCAGTGTAAAACTCTGAATGACTAACACAAGGAAATACATTTAATTCCCCGAACTGAATTTTTGTAGTTGTTCACTTAATGCATGGCCCAAGAGACGCTGAATGAGGTTTATTTTTGTTCAACCAATAGAAAGCTCAAGATCTACTGAAGGCAGAGTGTTGTTAATATTTTTAATCTCTTTTTCACCTAATACTAGGCCAAAGAGCCACACAAGGTAGAGGGTTACTGAATGAGGTATGTGAATAATATTTGACTTGAAGAAGATTGTAGAATCTGAGAATCACTCTCTTGGGAGTCTGTTGCACAAACACAAAGTAGTTCTTAGGAAGAAGTTATCTAAGTGGAACTTTCTTTTTGTCAACAGAATATGAAGGGAATTAGGATTATAAAACCCTATATATGGACTACGGACTATGATACAGATATAAAGGTCTGATCTAGTGGAGCATGTAAATGTAAATGTAAACAGATGTAAAGGTCTGATCTAGTCTAGCAGGAATGTAGCTTGTCAGAACATTCCGATTGAAATAGTGTTGGAATTTAATTTGAGAACAACAATTTTACAAGTTCACATTCTCGCTATTTTTTCTATCCTCACTCCAACCTCTTTTTAATTTCAAAACCGGCTCCCAAGGCCTTGATTCTTATCAAAGATAAGAATATATTTTCTGGCTAACGAGAGAGCTGGAAAATATAAAAAGGAATTCCATCACCATTATTCCATTATTCTTTCCATGGTGCCATAAAGTCTGGGAGAAACCTCACGGCTTCTTCACTTCAACCTGTTTTCAATGCCTTCAAAACCGGCTCCCAGGGCCCTGATTCTTATCAGAGATAAGAATGTGTTTTCTGACCAATAGAAGGGACCAGGAAATTTGTACAACGATTTTGGAGGGCAAAGTCCCCGATCCATCGGAGCCTACCAAAACTCCATAAATTTGGAGAATCTTGCCTATTTTGCCAGTGAGAAGCCTGTCCACCGTCTGTGAGGTCGACATTAGGGAGCTCCAGAACCTCTTTCAACCAAAGAACTACCTACTAAAGAGCTGTCAAGAACGAACGTCGGTCCACAATTCAAGACCAATTTAACGCTGCATCCCTTCACCACTCCTTCTGACGAGCCCACTGGACATCTGTCGTCGACCTACGAACTCACTTAACTGCAAGATTCCTATATCTACTAACAATTTTCCTACTCTACAAGAACTGTGAGTGTTTCTAAACCTTAACAAAATTCTAACCGCTTAAAGAACTTTTTAGGCACTCAGTGAAATATTTTGAGCAAGCCTTCTTTCTTTTAAGAAAATTTTCCCTTTTCCCTTTCTCCTCTAATTGTCCTTTTATCTTTTTTTTTTCTGTATATGTAATAAACACTTTCTTTTTTTATTGTAACTCACCGAGCAGGAGTTTTTTTCTTTATTCGTATGTGCCTAAAAGAGAGAGTTTGTCCGCTCTAATCTTGCTGTTTTTTACTTGCGTTTTGTCGCAATTTTTTTAAACCTCAATCCTTTGAAGCGGGAAAGCCAGGACAAATATCCTAGCATAGGAAGCTAATATAATTATGACAGTTCACAGATTATGATGCTTCAAGTATTTTTTTTTTTACAAAATATAGTAAGTTATTTTTAAATTTTAGTACTGACTTTGAAACAAAAGACAAATACGGGATTTTTAAGAGATTTTTACATTTGTCATCAAGAATGGAGTTTGGTGAGTGACTGGCAATGTTAATTAACTATGCAGAGTTTATATATATATATATATACACACACAAAAAAGCTCTACACCATGTATCTTTTCAAATAAAAAAAGCTTCAAAAGGAGACATTCAAAATGTGTAAGTTTTCAGTAAGTTCATCATAGTAATACTTTATGACCATTAAAAGTTTTTTTTTAATTTTTTTTATAGACAAATGATGACCAAAATTTAAAGAACTAAAAAAAAGTAAATTTTTTCAGTTAATTTATGAAAAATGTGACCGAGATAATAGCAATTCAAAGAGTCTAAGTGAAAATAGCTTCATTTTATCCAAAAATGAACAATTTACAAAAGTAAATTACAAGAGAAAATTTAAATATTGATAAAAACTAGTATGATTTTAAATGGCTTCAGCAGGTAACAACCATTTTGATGCATTGAACCCTGACCAAAGAAATGAACGCAGTACCCCTATGGTTTGACTTTCACGCAGAGTTGTATGGATACAGAAATTATATTAAGCCAATTAAAGACTATCTACAAGGATAGATAAGTTTTTTGGTGTCTCATACGCTAAAAAAAAAAACAAAAAAAAACCTATATATGGACTATGGCATGATATAGATGTAAAGGTTTGAACTGGTGGAGCTAAAGAATTTAGTTTGTCATAACATTCCCATAGAAATAGCGATAGAGTAGCAAGAAATTTGTAATGTTTCATCTGTGGGAAAAAGGTTACAGGATGGATAACAATTCATCACTATCAGTTATAAATCTGATTAAATTGCCTTTTCCATCTAAGAAGAAATGATTAATACATTTTTTTGCTAATGCTATCAATAACACAAGGTAGGATGAAATCAGAAGGACTTATATAAGGCATAACTTATTTCATCTCCAAAATGATTGACACTGCCAACCGAAAAGTAATTGATGATAGATATAGAACCACACTTCTGAGCAAAACACAGAATGATTAACACAAAGCTGTATTTGTTTAATCTCTTAAACTTTTCACATTTCCAACCCCCAAAAATAATCGTGGCAAAAATGATAGAATTAGCACACTGAGAGGATGTTAATTTAGTTATTGTACCAGCGCACCAACCAACCAACCAACTACAAAATGGTATCAAGTACTGAGAATTTATGTCACATTTGCAAGTCAGCTGGTGGCCAGAAAAGACACGTAAACACTGACAAAATAGATCTAATGACAACAGAATGTATGAGCCTCGTGTCAGTCAACTTTGTGCCAAAGCACAACTAAATCTTTATCATAATAATATCTTATGATTGCTTACTCATCAAGGTAGTGGCTATATATATATATATATATATATATATATATATATATATATATATATATATATATATATATATATATATATATATATATATATTATTTTTAGGTTCACATATATACATATATAAAGTATTATATTATACTTATATATTATTTATTCACACACACACACACACACACACACACACACACACATATATATATATATATATATATATATATATATATATATATATATATATTTTTAAAATTTTAGGGGATCAGTTAATCTGCTACCTTGGTTTAATTTTTGATAAATATCGCCTGAGGATACCGTAAGTTTGACACCAAGGTAGTGGATTCAACTGATCTCCTGATTTTTAAAGATCTACATATTAATTTTACTTTTGTTTTTTTCACATAGATCGAACTCTTCTTTAATGCTACTATTTCCTGGTCTGATTCAAATCTGACCATTAACTATATATATATATATATATATATATATATATATATATATATATATATATATATATATATATATATATATATATATAAAATCAAAGCTGGGTTTGAATTTCACCATGGTCGATTTGTCAGGAAGGAGACTTTCTGATGTTATTGGAATGGATCGAGGTCAATCCCAGTGTGCAGCACCTTTGGAAAATGCCTGAAAACTGTGCCATCTACCAGTAAAAAAGAATTCTCTTATTGCTATATTTGTACAAAAACGCATAACCTTAAAATTTAAATTCAAACTCAGCTTTGCGACCGCACGTTCCAAAACAATAACACATTTCTGATAGCATTTTTTCGGATTACATCTCTATTTTCGTTGTCCTCTTATTACTGAGAAGTCAAAACAAGAACAAAATCTACTTTCATACCTGATGATGTCTGTACGAACAGACGAAAGCTTGTAAAAATTAAAAAGACCTTATGCAACTGGAATTTATAAACAGGGATCATATCATTCATATACAGGTTCGGGGTTGATGTATCTTATTTATATTGTTTGCGAAGATCTATTCTCGCCATTTAAATCATTAACCTCTATATTTGTTTTTTGTATGAATGATTCATGAATTTATAAATTATATTTGAACCTTTATATATATATATATATATATATATATATATATATATATATATATATATATATATATATATATATAATATATTAAAAATGGATTTTTGATTTTCAATTTATTTTATTAAATTTTTTTATGTTTAACGTTCTTTTTTTTTACTTAAATACTTGTATCTATAAAAAGAAAGGATAAACATAAAATATATTAATTTTATTTATATATATATATATATATATGAATAAAAATATACGGAAAAAACAAAAAAAATCTAAAATGCAATTATGCTGTTTTAATGTTAATATAATGTCAACGTCGGACGTTTCGGTCTAATAGACCATCTTCAGGACATATTCATAAAACATAATTAACATAGACCATATTCAATTCAACATGAAAAAACGATGGACATAAAAAGCAAGACCAATCCAAACAGATAACTGAAATTTTTATAAGATCATCATTACGTTTAAATATGATCACGTCGTTGTCACGTGGCGATGTTGTGAAAACGTATTCCTAAAATTTGATTATTTTGAATGAAAAACGAAAAGTATTTTATTTTGATATAAACTTATATGTACGTTTGTCGAGCATTAATCTTGCTAAAAAAAATAAATATTAAATAAACCATCTAGTGTTCACTGTGCGTGATATTGATATTATATAAACATATATATAATTAAGATTTTATTATCTTAAAATATTTTTAAAATATTCACAAGAATCAAAAGCTTTTATTATGATCAGACTTTAATTAATATTAAAAAAAAAGCATTGTTTAAATTTTTGAAAATCAATATATTTTTTTAAAATCATCATACTTCGGATCTATATCCATATATTTGTTTATATATATATATATATATATATATATATATATATATATATATATATATATATATATATATATATATATATAAAAAATTTGTAAAACATGCAATCAAATAATAATTTTTTTTTGATTATTCACATTTATTTTCATGCATGATTGGGGTTTTTTTTTTTTTTTTTTTTTTGAAATATATATAAAAAAAATCCAATGAAAATTATTTTAAACTTGGAGCTTTTTCTTTCATAATAGTTGATATTATTTCATAAAAATAAAAAATCAAAAAAAAACTATAAAATTTTTTCATTTAAATTTAGATTATATAAATTGGAATTTTTTCTGATTATTGCTTTTTCGGATTTTCATTTTTTCATTTTTTTCTACAAAAGTACTATTTGAATTTTTTGAAACATGATGGATTAAATATATTTTTTTTTTTAAAGTATATAAATATTTATTTGAAAATTGTATTCGTATATTTCATTTAAATTATATATATATATAATATAAATGTGTTGTGTGTTAAATGTGTGTGTGTGTGAATTTGATTGTTGTATATAACGTCAACCTTTTTATCAGTGTTTCCTGGTTTTGCGAACAAGAGATCATACACTTTGAAAATATTATATATAAAAAATTATCAAAATACTTGAATATACTTTAAATGGCTCTTATTTCAAATTATTAACCATTTTCAATTGATTTGAGGTTCTGTTTTTTGAAAATGTTTTTTTGGCTTGTTTTTTTTTGGAAAAATGATTAAAAAATCAAAATATAATTGGAAAATTACAAATCGTATTTAATAAAGCATGACATTAGAAGAAATTGTGCAAAAAATTAAAACACACAAACAATATATATATATATATATATATATATATATATATATATATATATATATATATAAATTAATTGATTTAAAATATGGTTTTTTTCAAAAACATTTTCAAACCATGTTTCAAAAATAAAAAATGTTCTTTCTTTTTATTTATATATATATATATATATATATATATATATATATATATATATATATATATATAAATAAATAAATAAATTGAAAATATTTTTTTGTGTATTGTAAAAAACTGTGAAATTCTCTAGAAGGACTTCATCGGACATGAAATGAATCCTGACAGAAACTTTTTCACATTTTAAATTTTTGATTTTTGTTTTCATTTATATTTGTTATTTATATAAATCATATTCTCCCATAAATCAGTATCAGGTTTGGTCAAGTTATGAAATAAAATAAAAAATATCTCTAATTAAAAAATATAAAATTAATGTAATATTATTTAAAAAATGAACGTTCTTTATAATGATTAAATTGAAATTCAAAAAATTTAATATATTTTTTTTTTTTCTATAATCAGCAGAAATAACTAATAAAAATATACATAGTAGTAAATAAGAAACATTTTTACAAAAAATCATCCTTTTTTATTATTCAAAACATATTTCTGCAGTGAGGTATTATATTACATTATTTATATTATTTGACTATCAAAAAATATCAAATTTGCCGCCATATTTATTAAAAAGTTTCGGCCGTTGTGTTTTTTAGATAAAAAAAAAATGGTGGTAATGTCGAACTTGATCTTGAACTTTATCTATTCAACCATTTTCATCTCTATTTCTTTGCTTGTATAAGTTTTATTTTTAATAGGATGTTAAATTCGTTTAATAACATATTCAAAATTCAATATTTCTTCCATAATGTGTGTGTTTATGTACATGTCTTTGTTTAAAAGAACAAAAAGGTCAATTGTGTGTATTCATTTTTCATTGTGTGTGTATGTTGTCGTTTATTTTTTTTAAGGGTCAATTAGAATGTATATTTCCTATCTTGTCGATTTTTTTGTTTTATTATATCCGATTTTTAAATGTTTTTCATTGAATTGAACCTTTTAAAACCCTTTATTCTAATTCAACAATTTAAATAAGACACCAGAAGTGTTTAAAAATTATTATTTTTTTACAATTTTTCTATTTTTGTTATAAAGATCGAATAAATAATCATATATATATATATATATATATATATATATATATATATATTATATATATATATATATATATTAAATTTTGGATTAAATTGAAATGAAAACAAATTTAACATCTCATTTTTTTCAAATTTGTTGAATATTTAATAAAATTTACAAAAATTTTAAAAACAAAGTAACTGATTGAATAAAATTTACCAATTACAGCCTCAACCAAGAAAAACGATTTCGGAATTTCCTTACAACCCTTCTGGACGGTCTCCTTGTTTAAATGTGAATGCTGCCATAATGATTTTCTCTTCAGTTCATCTTTCTTGATGATTTGATTTTTTTATTGGTCATCATTTTTTTTTTATTAACCCATCCAAATAATAATCAAAAGGGGTTGCAAAATTAATAAGTGACCAGATATATAATTTATATAATTTATATAATAAATATAAATGAAATATATATATAATTCTTGGGTTCTGCCACTTTGTGTGGCATGGTGCAGAAGAAATGTTGCCAATTGAAAATCTTCCATTCAATCTATTTTTTGATTTAAATTTAATTTTTAATCTATTCCCTTAAGGCAAATTTGAATATAATAAAATATTCCGTGTTGAGTCTATTTTGGCCCTTTGGATTTTCAATGAAGGCATAACATCTCCATCAAAATTGATAAATATTTAAAACATAATATTCTTTATTATTTTTTAATTTAAACTCATCCAAACATGATTTTTTTCAATTCTTTTCGTTAAATTTTCTTTCTCAAATTGACTCCCAAATTTTTAAACGCAATGTTCGTATTTAACATAGTCCACATTTTATCGATATATGCCAAGCTTTATTAAATTATTCTTTCCTTTTTCCATTATTTCTTTTGTGTTTAAGAATTACGTAAAAAAAATGCATATTTTTCTATTATTATTGTATATAATTGCCGTTGACAAAATCAAAACAAAAATGCATATTTAAAAATTAAAAATTTATAATCTATCTATCTATATATATCTATCTATCTATCTATCTATCTATCTTTCTTTTCTCTCTCTCTCTGATCTATATATATATATATATATATATATATATATATATATATATAATTGTCTAAAACATTAATTTTAATTAAGGGAAAATATTCGTGAATATTAAAGGATTTATTGATAAAAATAAAAACATAATATTTTTAATTTATTTAATTAATGACATGCCTAAAATAAAATATATTAAGTAATCAAAACACATTACATAACACACAAACATATTACACAATAAATATATATATATATATATATATATATATTATATATATATATATATTTATTAAATGATTTATACACGTTCTCTGTAATATTTTTATCTATGAACATTCAAAACATTTAATTTTAAAGAAAATATTATATATTAATTATATATATATATATATATATATATATATATATATATATATATATATATATATATATAATGGACTCTCCCGTCGGTTTTCGACGTATGAGGATCTGACAGCTTATTGATTCAGTTATGAAATTTTGTGCGATAATCTTAAGTGGCATTTAAGACCCGCTAGTGATTTACAAAGGCCACATATGGAGCAAGTGTGAGGATTGTGAGATGAGATCACTGTTAGATTGGCTGACCTTTTAAATCTTGCTCTCGCTTCTTGAAGATGATTCAGACAAGCAGATTGAAAACTGCTGAGTCCACTAAAACATGTTGATCTCCATTCTACCCGCTCCAAGGCTAAGCACTCAAGGGTGTTATAAAGTATATTGACTGCTGACAAGTTGCTTTTCAGCTTGTCTTTGTACCTTAGCCATGGGCGTCCTACATTCCTGTAGCCCTGATCTAATTGGCTGTACATTAGGACCTTGGGTATCCTGTCATCAGACATTCTGAAGACATGACCAGTCCACCGTAACTGAGACTGTATGAGAAAAGTCTCAATTCCTATAATATTACACGTTAGATGTCCTATCTTGAAGGTTAACTTTACAGATGGCACACAGACAGCTTTTATGGAAAACATCCAGCTGGTGTATATGGTACCTGTATGGAGTCCATGACTCTGAGCTGTACAAAAGGATGGCAAATACAACAGCTCTGTAAACCCGAATTTTCGTATCCAGTCGAATAACCCGCTCAAGCGATGGTGAAGTTTGCCGAAAGCACTGGTAGCCTTAGCAATATGATGCATGATTTTATCAACTAAAGTTCCACTGCAGTTGCCTTTGTCTAATGGCCTGAGAGATCAAATTAAATAAAAAAAAGTGCCCTCTTGCAGGATTCAAACGTTTACAGGAATCGGCCTTATATCTAAGAAGCTTTCAACCTAATCGGTCACAAAGAATGTCGTCGATTAAGCAAAGGTTGCACAATACTCTTAAGTATATCTTTTTCGTTTGGATTCTGAAAGCTCATAACACCTCAGTATCGTCTCTGCAATGCAAACGAAGTGATTTCTAAAGTAATAATGGATTTTTCTATTTATTAATCCGACATATTTTCATGACATTAAATGTTATTTTTAAAGAATATCGATATTTGAGTAGACATTCAGTTTATTTTCACGGTCTCTCCTGAAAAAATTTTATTTAAATTCGAATTCTATCAGAGGGCGCATTTTTCTTTAAATATTCAGGCCGGTGGGCGAAAATGAAATACTATTAAAATATAAACGGAGCGGCTACTCAAATATGAGTTCCACTAGAAATAAAGTTTAAAATTGTATATATATATATATATATATATATATATATATATATATATATATATATATATATATATATATATATTTTTCATTTTTATGAACACAGAAGCAACATTTTGTTTCATGCTTGCACGTAGTTTTCAATTCATGAAGATTTTTAACAATGAAACAGACTTTTTTTAAGCATGCGTATTTCCATTTTTTTGTGTTTTTGTCTGCATGCGTACGCATGGAAAAAATGGGAATTGATCTAAGAACACACAGGGGTCATTAAAAGATAAAAACATAAGAAAAATTAATTCCTTTTTAATATTAATGTTTGAAATATCCAATCTCTGCCTGATGAAGATCAAGAGACTGGAAAATATGTAAAGCAAAATTATAGAAAATAAAGCATAATATATTTTTAAAAAATCACTTTTACAACCAAAAGATTTTTGCGGTTTCTCTCTTCTTTTTAATACACACACTTTTCTCTCATTGGAACAATTATAACCTTTTCCATATATATATATATATATATATATATATATTTTAAATTATGCAGAACTTGGTAATCCGTATGGGTAATCCCAAAAGGATGAAATCCTGAGAGCTCAATGTAAATCCAGAGTTAATATTTTAAAGAAAAAAATAGACCAAGAATATAAATACCATTATAATAATTTATTTTAAAATCAATGAATTCATTTTTTTTAAAGTGCTATCCGATGATCCGGCGTCCTTTAAAAGGGCTCTGGTGAAAAAAAATTATTATAATGGTACCTTAAATTGGTCTGTTTTTTTTTATATATATATAATATATATATGTGTGTGTGTGTGTGTGTGTGTGTGTGTGTGTGTGTGTTTGTGTGTGTGTGTGCATGTGTGTGCGTGTGTTTATTAAATATTAAAAGTCCATAGCCTAACAAATAATTTTTACCTGAATTTTGTTCTGAAATATTCACTGTATAATATTTGATGTAAATACACACACTTAGTAGTATTTAATTTTTATATTTCTGGCTAATGTGAATGCATAATCCTCACTGGAAACAGTCATCCATATTTGAACTGAAGTAAATTCCACGATTTTCATAGCAAATAGTTCCTCCCGACTGAGGAAATTGAGGTAACACATTCTTCTTCTTGGTTTTTCTCACTTAACTGTTCCCCTTTTATCATAAAATGCCATGCATTATGACAATCAGTATTCCCGCAGTCCGTATAATTTCCCGTCTATTTTAGAGATATTTAAACTTAATGGAGCGTTTAGGTAAATGGGTACAACATTTTGTCAATGAAATATTTTCATCTATTATGAAAGAAGCTCAAATAATTTTGAGTATCAACCATCAAATTCCTCTTCTGTCAGGGGATTCTTAACAGGTGCATGTGTCTATGTAAGAGCGTGTGTGTGTGTGTGTGTGTGTGTGTGAGTATATATGTGTTTATCTATGTTAGTGTGTGTGTTTATGTGTGTGCGTTTATGTGATAGTATGTGTGTGTTTCTCTGTGAGTGTGTCTATGTGTATGTGTCTATATGTGTGTATATGTGTTTGTCTATGTTAGTGTGTGTCTATGGGACAGTATGTGTGTGCTTCTCTGTGAGTGTGTCTGTGTGTATGTGTCTATGAGAGTGTATGTATGTTTATCTACATGTGTGTCTATGTGCTTATGCACATATGTGTGTGTCTATGTAACAATATGTGTGTGTGTTTCTCAGTGAGCATGTCTATGTGTATGTGTCTATGTGTGTGTATATGTGTTTGTCTATGTGAGTGTCTATGTGTGGATGTGTATGTGTCTACGTGACAGTATGTGTTATATTTTGTGAGTGTGTTATATGTGTTTGTCTATGTGAATATGTGTTTATGTCTGTATGTTTGTGTGTCTATGTGACAGTATGTGTATGTGTTTCTCTGTGAGTGTATCTATGTGTATGTGTCTATATGAGTGTATGTATGTGTGCACATGAGTGTGCATGTCTGTCTGTGTTTATTTGTGTTTATGTTTCTGCATATTTATGTGTGTATGTATGTGTGTGTTGGAGAGTGGGGAATCAAACTTATTCCTCTTGTGAATGGTCTGCAAGAAAATCTGATTCCTCTTGAGAGCGATATTCTATGTTGCTTCACATCCCCTCCAACTCTCTCTCTCATTAAGGAATTTTTCTATTCACTTTTTCATTACTACTACTACTACTACTACTACTACTACTATTATTATTATTATTATTATTATTTTCTGGAATTTCTGTTGTATACACATTTCTTTCCGGATCCAAACAAGAGACCAAAGTAAGAAATGTCTTCATGATATTTTCCAATGAAAATTTTTGTAAATAAAAAAATAAAACATAAGATCACAGAAATTTTACATAGATAAAGCACTTCCTATTGTGTGAGATGTAGCTCTGAGTATAATTTTTTTTGTATTTCTTTAAGGCATGAGTTACCAGGAACCCCTTCAGTGAGATTATCTAGGGTTCCAACTAAAACTAGAATTGTTGACGTTCTCATGTACCACATTTTACAGATTTCCATTTCAAGATCCTTGTATTTTGATAGTTTTTTGAAGATCTTCAAAGATACATTACAATCTAGAGGGGCTGCCATGTCAATAAGAAGGAACATCTGTTTTTGTGATCTTGGGTATTTCTTTAAGGCATGGGCTACCAGTAATCCCTTCAATGTGTCTATCGGAACCTTTTCCAATCAATCCAAGTGCTCCAACTACAACTGGAATTATTGATGTCCTCATGTACCACATTTTTGAGATTTCCATTTCAAGGTACTTGTATTTTGATAGATTTTTGAAGATCTTCAAAGATAATACATTACAGTCTGTAGAGATTGCAATGTCAATATGAAGGCACATTTTGGCTTTGTGGTCTCTTAGCTTTGATTTTTTTGTGTCTATGTAATGTAAATCAGATAAAATTGTTACAGGTCCTATCTCTGTAACGCAGTTTTGGTGGTCTTCATACCAATTTCTTGCAGTTACCTTTCTAGTAGAAGTTGCCGATTTTCCAGTGCAGATATTGGCCCACTCTCTCATGCCATGTTTTATATTCAGTGGGTTATTATTATTATTATTATCAGTATTATTATTATTATTATTATTATTTATCCATGGTATTTTCCAGTGATCATTTTCATAAAAATATCTCAAAAATGCCCCAAAGATCACACACATTTTACAATCTGCAGTAACTACCATATCAATAAAAAAAGTACATTCATGATACAGTCTCTGTGTAAAATCCCATAAAATTTTTACAGATCCTATCTCCATTCTGGGTGATGTTCATATCAGTTTCTTTCCCATAATAGTTTTATAATTTCCAGGGTAGATATTGGTCCTCTCTATCATGTCAAGTTTTATATTTCTGTCCAATCTGATACAAGATGGCCAATTCTTTCTGGATATTTATCACAAAATTTGCATTTAGGGTTAATATAATTTATCAGTATATGTACTTGGTGATTTTTAGTTAGCAAGCAATGGCTCAGTGCAGCAAGAAAAAAAACCTTTAGTTTCAGCTTTTAATCCTGTACTACGTAACCACTAATGGATATGTGGTTTGTCTACATCAGATTATTTGCTATTGGCAGAGTATTTACTATGAAGAGGATTATCTTGCCATTGTTTCTGCATTTGGTATATTGCATTTGCTTTTGATTTCTTTTTTAGGTTCTTTGACCCTGCAATAGGTGTATTATGGTTTATTTGCACTTTTTCACCTACTTGAAATTCCTTTTTGAATTTGTTGTCTTCCTTTATTATTGAATAAAGTTTCTTATTTCCTTCATGTTCATTGATCATCATCCATATCTTCTGTAATTTCCAGGCATCTTTGAAGATTGATTGTTGTGCTTTTGTAAGACAGTTCTAGTTGAACTAATCCTCTGCCTCTTTTAGATCTGAGCACATACAGACAGTCAACATCAGCCATATGGTAGCTAGTGAGAAGCTATCTTGTTTTGACACACATTCGCTTAATGTCAGCTATGGTCCAATTAACCATGTGAAACTGTATTGCACCACAGGGACAGCCAACGTGTTTATGGCTGATATTCTGTTTTTTGAATTTAAATTGGTATTTAATACCAGATACACATGCCTATGATATTCTTTTCTTTCCTTCTCCTTCATTTTGGCATGATGTATTCCATCTCCTTCGCTGAATTTCTAGGTACTTAAAAGGCTTCTTCTTGTTCCAATTCCCTAATCTTTGTGACAAAATCTAAATCTTTTGAAGGTATTTTTGTAATTTTCCTTTTTGAATGTTACTTTTGCACATTTATCTAATCCGAAATCAATACCAATGTCATCGCTGAAACATTTTACAATATTGATGATACCTTCAACTCATTGTCATCTTTGGCAAAGAGTTTGAGATCATCCATGTAAAATAGGTGATTGAATAATTTTTTTTTAATTTGTAACCATATTTATTGTTTAGTTCATGCGTAAAAGAAATTAAGGACAAGACGGAACAAAAGGGGAGAAAGAAACAAAAGTCAATCTTTGGCAAAAAAAAAAAAAAAAAAACATGTAGAATAGGTAATTAATCAGTTTCTTGTTTTTTTCACTTTGTATCCATATTTAAACCACATCTATTCATCATTGGGATTATTTATTTATTTTTATTTTATTTTTATTTCTCCTTCATTTTTTATCCATTTATTTTTATTTCATCCATTTCGGATAGGTAATTAATCACTATTTGTTTATTATTGTTTTTTATTATTAAGTGTAACTTTTATATAAAAACTAATTAAATATCAACGGATTATCAATATATCACATAATAATTCACAGTTCATCTTTGGCTAACGTAATTATATCATCCAATAACATTGGTAACTAATCACTTTCTTTTTTTTTTAACATCATCGCCATTTCTTAGACAAAACCCAACTCATTCTCCACGTGATGGTAGTAGACAGAAATTAATCAGTGAAGATTTGCTTCTGGAGTGTGTATTTGTCATCTTTGGCAAAAGCATGTATCATCCAAACAGTCTAGGTAAAAAATCACTTTCTTTTGTTTACCTTTACTAACGGAACATTTATTAATGTTCAATCTTTTCTGTAGTTTTCAGAATCAAAACGGCGTACAGATGTGAATCCTATGAATCGTATGAACATCCCTTCTCTTCCAGAGGAAAATATGAATTCTATATGAATTTTTTTCATCACATGTATAGGTCTGATAATTTATGTGTGTGGATGTACATGCTATTGATCCAAACAAACACAAAAGAAGATTACTTTTACTTTTTGCACAAACAAACAAATCTCCATTCATTGATCTATCCTGGAATTTCATTGGGGATATTGAGAACTTTCCAGTAAATTTTGCAAGATACAATTTTGGATTGATGACAGATATATTCATATATTTATATATATATTATATATATATATACATATTTTTATAACTATATATACATATTCTATATATATTATATCAATTCTTGAAACTTAAGTTTATCCTTCATTCTTGTAATATATTTATATATATATTCTATATATATATTATATTTATTTTGGATTAGAAAAAACATTTTTCAAAAATATATGTTAATTTTCAATAGATAAACTCTTTAGATATTTGTAATATATTCAAAACTACCTATGTAAAACTTCTTCACTGTTATTATTATGGATATTTGATTCCATTTTTAAGAAACGTAAAATTATTCTGTGTGTATAAAATTAAGTCTTTTATAAATTTACTGAGAATTGAAGTTTTTTGATTAATGAAAAATGGGGATAACTGATAATCCGAAGGTGTCAATATGAATGAAACGCCATCAACATGAATGACATGCAACCAAAATGTTCATAATATTTTATCCGGATCTTTGTTTTAAATATGAGAACTATCATTGTCCATCAGGAAGATGAGACCTTTCTGATTGGCCATTTTCAAAAGTTTTCTATTTTATTATTTTATTCTTAGTAATCTTAGATATCTGCTTTTTGCGGAATGATATTGTAATACAGCAATGCCCCTCAATCGCACCAGAATAATCAATTCTCATGCCTTTTAAAATTTGGAATGATTGGTAGATTCTGAATTTCGTTTTTCCCAGGTATGTTCTGCTCCAAATTCAAATTGAATACAAATGTTTATTGTTTGTGATCAAATTCTATTTAAAAAATAGTTTTTTGTTTTTTGTTGTGTCTCGACATCATTTCCTAGACTTTACATTGAATCTTTTTTTTTTATTTTTCGATAAAATTTAAATTGTTCTTCTTGCGTAGAGACTTTTCGAACCTTTCCAAATCTACCTTAATAAAAAAAATTTCTATTTCTATTATAATAATGACATCTTATTATTTGTTTTTTTGAATGCGAGTATACACATTTCTTTTCTGGCTCAAACCAGAAACTCATCTTCTTAAATGACCAATGATTTTCCATTGATCATTTTTAATATCCTCCTCAACCAACAAAGACTATATACATTTTTGCAAAGGTAAAATGATGATTTTTTTTATTTCTTTAAGGAATAAGCATGGATCCCTTTCATCAAATCATCTTGTCGTATATATCTGAAATATATTTGACAAATTATAAATATAACACATTTCTTTCCAAATGTCATCTCTGATAATAATCTTTGAAATTATTAACTCCTGCAATCCATAAAATCTGAAAGGATTATTTGAATAATCCTTTCGTTTCAGATGTCTTCAAGAGCCGTCGATCCCTCTTTCTTTTTTCTTTATGTTAACGATCTGTCCAGGAATATTTTCCGAGGAGTGCATTATCACTTGTCACAGACTTCATATCTTTAAAAACAAATGAGTAACTTTATCATCATCACTAAGAAGACACTAAATGTTTTCTCTCTTTCAGGATGATCGTTGTCTAACATTCCGCCTGTGGAACCTCTCTTCCCTTAGAAGGTTTACCTGGTCGTTATAATCTCCAGACGCAAGCTAATGTCAATCACCATGATATCCAAAATGTGGTATTTACTGGCATAAAAACATCAAAGGGTTTTCATTTAGCTCGTTGGACTGATTGCTCTTCATAAAACGAAACCTTATCCGGCAAATCGATGCCGTTGCTCGAGATGTGGCCGCCGCCGAAATATACGTGCCGAAAAAAAGCTTAAAAAAGCATTTTTCTGTTTCTTTTCATTGATCACTGAGGACTGATTATCAACGGAAAGATTCTGCAATTCTCGATCGCTGCCGGCATCATTCCAAAGATTGTCTGGAACCAATCTGTAATCAATATTCCTTGGATTTAACCTTAAAACAGCAACGGTTTTTTGCATCTCGTATCTTGAGGTGGAAGGGTATTCAGCTACTACTTACTACTATAAGGTTTTTCGCTGCATAATAATTTGAAGACCAAGTTGATGCATGAAAAGACGGGCTGGATCTAAAATGCATTACCACTGTATATGACGACCTAGTCAATTGACAATCTTTTTCCATTTATCTGGGCTAGTTATTTTTCACCGACTGAATTCAGTTAAAACTCTGCATGATGGACAGAAGACGTGGGTTGGCTGAAAATATGCGAAAAACTCCTAGGAAACCACTATGGCAGTGTCGCATGAACATCACCGAACACTTACAAGTCTTGAAAACTGTAACTTTTTCTGTCGACTTTACAATACACACTGAGACAAAATGATCAAAGCAATAATCACCCACTCATTTTGTTCGCTTAAAAGACTGAAAAGAACATTCAATATCCCTCTATTGACATTTTTGAATCTTTGCATATTGTAAAAAATGTTTGAAGAAGAAAATCTATCAAAATACAAGCATCTTGTCGTGGAAAAATGCTAATAATACCATGGTATATGAATAAGTCAATAATCGAGGAAGTTTTAAGGAAAATAGGAAAACTTGATTCCAAAAAATTTCAATAGACTCATTGAAACGATTCCTGGTAGAATCAAACCCAAAAAACATATAAAATGGATGATTTTACCAAGGTCAAAAAGACTCTATAAAAAGTTTTTTTTCATTAAATATTGTTTAGATTTATGAACGTACACTTTTTTATTTGAAAGAAGTGGATAAATGTTTTGAACCTCGTCTTTCTGAATATATTGTTTCTTGAATTTAAACCCAATTGGCTATACAACAAATTCAATATGGCAATTTGTTTAATGTGATTATTTTATTGATTGATGAAAAATAA
This sequence comes from Acanthosepion pharaonis, assembly GCA_903632075.3. Lineage (NCBI taxonomy): Eukaryota > Metazoa > Mollusca > Cephalopoda > Sepiida > Sepiidae > Acanthosepion > Acanthosepion pharaonis. The sequence continues at coordinate 324,911 of CAHIKZ030002282.1, read as the reverse complement.
TTAAAAAAATTGAAATTTTCAAACATTTTTTATAACGAAAAACAATTTGTATGTTGGGGTTTTTTATATTTGAACCCCATTTTGTTAATATTTTATGTTTTTTCATTCACACTCTATAATTATATCTGCTAATAATAATGAAAATTAATAAATAATAACACCTTTTAAGAAAAATGCCTATTGACAGAAAAACCTTTTGATTTAGATTTTGTCACAAAGATTAATGAACTGGAGCATGATGAAGAATAAGACCTAGGAATTAGCGAAGGAGATGGCATACAACACCCCAAATGAAGGAAAAAAAAAAGAAAAAAAGTACTACAGGCGTGTACGTCTGGTACTAAATACTTTATAAACTCAAAAAATAGGATATCAGCCATAAACACATTGGCTGTCCCTGTGGTGCAATACAATAATAATGTCCTTAACTGGACCATAGCTGAAATTAAAAAATGGACGCCAAAACGAGAAAAATTCTCACTTGCTATCGCATGCATCATCCCAAAAATCCTGATGTTGATCGTCTGTATGTGCCCAGATCCGAAGGAGGCAGAGGATTAGTTCAACTAGAACTGTCCTACAAAACTACAACAATTGGCCTCCAAAGATATTTGGAAACTACAGAAGACTGGATGATGGTATGCGTCAAAAACATGAAAGTAAATGAGCGTCTTTACTCCGTAATGAAAAACAAGCCAACAAATTCAAAATGGAGTTTCAAATGGGCGTAGAGATGCAACTACAGCACAATACACCGGCTGAAACTGCAAAATACCTAAAAAAAACAGCAAAGACGAATGCAACCGACCAGATACAGAAGCGATGGCAAGATAAACCGCTTCATGGCCAATACTCTGCCCGTACCAAACAAGCTGACGTAGACAAAACCCGTACCCATCAGTGGCTACGTAGTGCAGGGTTGAAAGCTGAAACTGAAGGTTTTATCCTTGCTGCGCAGGACCAATGCTTGCTAACTAGGAATTATCAAGCACATATACTAAAATATTGTGTCAGCCCAAAATGCAGATTCTGTGATAAATATCCAGAAACGATTGATCATCTTGTATCAGGTTGCACGATGTTGGCACCCACTGAATATAAAACCCGACATGACAGAGTGAGCCAATATCTGCACTGGAAAATCTGCAACTTCTACGGGAAGGAAACTGAAAGAAACTGGTATGAACACCACCCAGACCCGGTTACGGAGATAGGACCTGTTACAATTCTATGGGACTACACAATACACACTGACAGAACAATCAAAGCCAACCGCCCAGATATTGTTATTAAAGACCACAAACAAAAACGGTGCCTCCTTATTGATATGGCAGTCCCTGCTGACTGCAATGTATCTTTGAAGATATTCAAAAAAAGCTGTCAAAATACAAGGACCTTGAAATAGAAATCTCGAAAATGTGGCATATGGGAACATCAACAATCCCTGTTGTAGTTGGGGCCCTAGGACTGGTTGGAAAAGATTCCAGTAGACTAATTGAAGGGATTTCTGGAAGTCCATGCCTCAAGGAGATACAAAAAAATTGTTCTGACAAGTACAGCCCACACTTTACGAAGGGCTTTATCTATGTAATTTTTTTTTTTTTTTTTTTTTTTTTTTTTGTCAGTGGAAAGTGTCATGATGCCATTTCTAACCTTAGGTCCCTGGGCGGGACCCGGAAAGAAATGTGTAAACGCCAGAAATCAAAGAAAAAAAAAAAAATAATAATAATAATAATAATAATAATAATAATTTTTTTCAATTCATTTTTTTATTATTGGTGATTAAGATGTTCAAATATATCCCAGATTTAGTTAAATGACAATTTCAAAAAGGCCATTTGAATTTTTTTTTGGCATAGTGTTCATGAACTGGAAAAGTAAAACAAGATTTAAAAAAAAAAAATAAATTAATGTGAACCTGAAAAAAAAAAGTAACAAACATGTGGGAAATCTTAAAACTACGATTATCCTTGTTGTGATCTGAAGGAACTTGGCATGATAAATTTACAGTATATTGAAAATCATGTGAACAAAATTCCTGGACACATAAGCATTTATCATATCTTTATTATCGTGATATATTTTGTGCAGAAATATAATATCTTATATCCATCCTCTCCATTTAAATAAATTCTGGAAAAATGTCCATTTAACTCTTTCAAAAATTTTTTTTTTACTGATAGACCATGGAGGGACTTGATATAATCAGGCACTATCAAAAAAATTACAAAATTTCTTTTTATAATTTTGTTATTCCATGTTTTAAAAAAAACAAGCATTCTTTATAAATTTTGACAGTTTGGCCAAAAATTTTGGTTAAAAATGAACTGGAATGGATATCCGAAAAAATTTTCATATCTCATCATATTTCAATTATAAAGTTGTCAGGAGGTCATCATTTTGAAGACCATATTCCATTTTAATAAAATTGTTGGCAGTTTATCCTTTCATTCCATCTTATCATCCTTTACAAAAAATTGATTGTTTTCTTGTTTAATTTTTATTTTTTTTTTTTAAATTTAGAGATGAAATATATGATCAATTTTATATAACCTGAATCAAATCTCTATAAACTCTCGTCCTAAAAATATAACATAATAATTTAATAACCTATAATTCTTTATGATGACCTATAAAAATCATCATTATATTTTCTTGGCTTTTTCAATTCAGATATATATTCCCTTTACTGAAAAATGTTCAAAATTTGAATATTCCATTTTTCCAATTATATTTTCTTCTCATTCATTGTTCAACAACTTAACTTTTTTTAAAAAACTATCATAATTTCAAACATTATCAAAAAAAATAACAACATTTAGTAGCATTGATTTTTTTTACCGATAACCGATTCTACAATCCAGTTAGATTTTTAACTGTTGAGTAGAATTAAAATATGTAATTTTGTCGAGATGAAACACTCAATTATTATTGTTCTGAAGAAATCTTTCTTTTTTTTTTGCTCTATAATAAATCTTTATATTCAAATATTGATGATCTACAAGCAGGGTTGATAGACTGAGTTACAAGTTGTGAATCTGTTTCTGAAATTGAAAACAATCACGGATACTGAAATTTGAATTTCTTCTCATCCACCATCCAACTTAATCCAACATATTCTAAAAAGAAGAAAACAGAAAATTTAATTTCCAAGAGTTTCAGAAAATCTGTTTTGAATTGTCTTTTTATATATAATTACTTAGAAATTCCTTATAAATGATTTTTTTTACGAAATGTAATGAACAAAAAAAATCAAATAAACAATTGCAATATGTTTGGAAATTAAAATTTATGATGATCAATTTCTTACAGAATCATGTATATTTTTACAGGATTTCCAATATTTCAATGTTGATGGTTTAATATATCATTTCTATGAACAATTCATTTAAAACAAGGGAAAATAATATTTGATTAATTTGTGTAAAATATGCAAATAGATAATATTTTATATTTTTTTCTGCTAAAAAAAATTTTTCAAAAATGTCAATATTATAAGAAATTTTTTCAATTAATAAAATTAACAGCGTTCAAAAAAGTGTAAGCAATATCTGGGTAACGAAAAGTGGGTATGATAAGTTTTTAGAATTGCACTTCGTGAAAACAATTTTGATTAATTTTAATAAATGTCTTTTTTTTCAACAATACTATGTTATATCAAGTAGTTGCATCTAAAATGATTTATTTCATATTTTATCAAAAACAGTTTGCATGGAAGGGTAAACGAAATTTGTTTATTTCAATGAATTTTGGTCAATAATAGAATGGAATTCTGCAGGCAAGTATTCAAAAATCAAATAGAAGGTATTGCTTGGATTTTCCATCATAATGATCAAACAATTAATAATAAAAGACGACCTTTTAATATGGATGTGATTGTTGTTTATCCTTTAAAAATGTTCTGAAAGACCAAGCATTGTGTCTAAATGAGTGTCCAAAATACTTCAAATTAAAAGAAGAAATTTCATACCGTCATCAGAGCATCAAAGATGTTGTTAATAAAATGGAAATGTACATTTTATATGTGGTGATGAAATATATGAAACGAGCAGGCCTATTTTTAAAAAAGTTGCAAGAAAGAATTCCTTGATTTTATCGATCAAATCACTAAATATTTCATATGGATGGGGCAAAAATTTGAATTAAACATTATGAATTTTTCTCAGTCTGTAATTTGGTCAAAGACTTCGAATTCTACCAATATTCAAATTCAAGATTGGTTTATGTTTTAAAAATCAGAATGAGACTTGGAACAATTTGAATGGTTCAGACGGTTAAATTTTGTTTTTTAAAATTTATTTTAAAAAATAAAAATACCTAACACAAAATACAAAAATATTGTAAAATTATAGACCTATTATATTTCTATATTTTAAATACTGTTTATTTATATTGAATAGAAACAAATTTAAATTTTGAATTTGAAATATGAAAAAAATTTTTCTCCTTAAATATGAAAATTTTCAATTATCAATTATTATAATTTTTCATTTCATTAATAATATGTATTTGATAAAAAAATATATTTAATAAATTATTCAAATTCATTTAAAATTTTTCAAGGCAAAAACAATTTATATATATGTATTGGTGAAATGTATATTCGAATTTAATTTCCAGAATTTTTGAATATATATATATATATTGTTTTATCTTCAACATCATATTTCTTGAGATGCCTATATATAATAAATTTTTTTCTAATTTTTAATTTAGAACTTATTATTATTTTTGTTCTTTTAATACATTTTAGTAAAGGAATTTAATTATAAAATATATATATATATAATTATATTAAAATTCAGATTTTATTAAATAATGCTTATTCCAAAATTTTTTTTCAATATTAAAATTTTTTTTTTTTCCAAAATTCATTAAATTGTCAATTTGGATAATCTTTTGTTTTTGAGA